>VYZT01015251.1:0-12218 GCA_013400735.1 Pomatostomus ruficeps | reverse complement strand
TTGACAGCATGTATCAATCAGTCGTCTCTCACACGTATATAGGTTCTTTTTTCTTTTTTTTTTTTTTTTTTTTTTTTTTAACATGTTTGAATAGTTTCATGTCTTCCCTGAAAAAGAAAAAACAGACTAAATTCAGCATGGACATTTTGGAGGGTGGCATCTCTCATTAAACAGAATAACTGCTTTTTGGGTTTTTTTTAATTGCAAGTGATTTAGGTCATAAATTTGTAATTGGGGTGTTTGCAGGAGATGGAGAAGTTCTGTGCTCCACAGGCTGCTTCAGTTTCATGCGAAAAATCATTGATGGTTAACCTCTCTATGTAGTATCTACTTGCCAAGGCACTTTTACTGTCTCCTTTTTTTGCCACAGGATAGGAAAGTACCTTTTTTCCAGAACAGTTGGTAGCTTTAACATGCTTTTGGGAGAGGGGTATCTGTGAACCCCTTTAGGCTGAGGAATATAGTGAAAATGGCTTTTCTGCATTTTTGAAAGTGATTTATTTATGTAACAGATGAGGCCATGTCCTACAGTAGCTCTCCAAGGGAGAAAAAAAGGCAAGTTGTTAATTTTTTCTGGGAAGGAAGACTTTGGAGAGAGCAGGGTGTCTTTTGTTTGCACTGCCCACACCAGTCTTGTTGTAATGGATTCCTCTGGGATGCTTGGGGGAGATCCCCAAGTACCATCTCAGCATTACAATTTCTGTTCCAGAACTTCGACCCCTCAGTGCTCATCGTTGCAGACTAAGGCCAGTTTTGGAATTGGGCTTTATTCAATCAATACCTGTGGATACACAGTCTCTATCTCAGATCAGGATCAACAAATAGTGGTTAGAAGATTTTTGCTTCTGGAAAAGAAAAATGAAGATATTTCCCTGTGTTAGAAAGACATCCAGAAGAAAGATACATAAATATAGTGCCTTTCTTGCTAAAATATCCAAACTTTTTTGATGGAAGTAGTACTGACTGAAAGTGGCATAAGGCCTATCATGAATGAAGTTCATGTTGTGTGCATTTTTCCAGGGATATAATTAATAAGTTATTTCTGATTTTATTATTGTTTGTTATTATAAGTAGCACCTAAAATGTCTCGCAGAAAGAAGATTAAAGGAAATATATATTTTTGTCCTTTCTAATTTAACTATCATCTCTTGGTGGTGCTTTGTGCAGGGTCAGATTTAGTTTTCACCACAGTCGGTAACTTGATCTCTCCTTTTATGTACTGGTCTTTCAAAAAGCTGTAGGGGACAGATGAGGATTTTAAAATGTGATTGTAAACCCAGAGAAATTGTCAAGGGGACTCAGCAACAGGCAAAACTCCACAACTACTTTTAACTTTCTGGTTTAGGTCAGACTCTTTTACAATTTCATGGCATCTGTGGGCAGATCCTTGCCCAAGGCACCTTCCTGTGACTTGTGAGGACTCACTATCTTATTTCCTATACAGCTCCTTTCAAAGAAGATTGCACCTGTGCGTGAGTATTTACATAACTTCAAACACAGGCTCTGTCAAGCCACGGGGTCCGATCTACTTTCAGAGCAGACAGCTTCTCTCCCTGCCGGACGATTCTGGTGGCTATTTTGGCAATGTCCCTTAGACAAGGTGAACTGTGAAAGTGTTGGTGAAATTAGGCAACTTCATCGTGCTCCAGGGTGCAGATGTCCTCCTTCTAGGGTGGCTGTTCTCAAAGAAGTGTTTAAGGCCCATATGGATTCAACCACCTGTGCTACTCTTTGGGATGACAGGTCACACAGAAATGGAGTCACAATTGGAAATCACTTGAGGTGCTGTGCTAGGGGGTTAAGTTCCTTCTCTGCAGGTCAGGAGCTCTGTGAGATGAGGTACTCCACTCAAAATCAGGAATCCCAAACCATTGTGCCATAAGGTCATTGCAATGAAGTGACAATGCAGCCCTGAACAAGGGGCTTCCAGTTGCCCTCACTGAGGTGAGGTGACAAGTAGGAATCCTCCTAGAGCAGTGCAGGGGAAGGAGCTAGTTCTTTCTGACTGGAAAACAAGATGCTCTTGTCCTGCTCAAGGATTCCAGGAGATGGAGAAATTCATTACCCTACTCTCTTTACCTCCTCCTTCCCACTGCTGTGAAGGACAACATCCTTCAGACCCCCAGTGTGCCATGCAGCAGATAAGTATTAGCAGATAGCAAGCTTCCTCCACCTCCAAAGTGGACAGTCCCTTGGATACAGTACTCCTTTAAGAGTTTTACTAAATCTGCACGTGAGCTCAATCTGCCCATGGAAGAATTTCCATTTGTGCAGATGGTATCATTTGGCAGATCACTCTGATGTTGGCAGCATCACAGGGGTCATATTTGTGCACAGATGGACTGTTCTTCATCTGTTTCTTTATTGTAATAGACCCAAATAGGTTTTCCCACAATAGTACATATGCACATTACAACTCTCCTTGTTCCCTGTCAGACAACTTATTTTGTGAGAGCACACGAAAATTTCTCTCTCTCCTCCTCTTTGTTCATGTATCAAGTCCTCTTTGTTTTGGGGATGCAGGGTGAGGACAGACTTAGGAGAGCTTTCAAGAATCTCTGCATTCCTGAGCCATAAAATCTGGTGGCGTCACCAAGATGATATTCAAAGCACTGCTGTGAGTTTATGCATCATGCATAGATTTCTTTCTGTGGTAAATATTTTTTGCATAATGCATGTATTTACCACAGCTCTCTCATAACGCAAGAGCCCTTACAGCTGACATGTGAATGGACAATTGGAGGGATTGAAGAGACTGGGGAATTGATAATTCAAACCTGGAGATTTTGATTCCAGAGCAATGATTTGACTCTAGTAGTAATGAACAAAAGCTGTTACCATTTGACAGCTGTTTAGAAAATTTTGTTAAATGAACTCATTTTTTAGTGGTGAGACTTTTTTTTTTTTTTTTTTTTGAGCATCTATTGTCACTCTCAGTTGCAAACTCAGTGTGGCAGCAATGAATTGACAGTATAGTTTTCAGGAGCTGCTCTGCCAGTAGTGGTTTATGACACAGCAAAAGGACATTTTGGAAAATTTGTACTGCTTCTATTTTACTTTACACAATCACTTGCTTTGTTAATTGAAAATTTTATCCCTGTATACCTTACATTTGATTAATGATGAACCTGTCATCTTGTGATGAAACTTAGACATTTTCAGTCTATGTGTTGATAGCAACTTTGGCTTTTCCTTCTCACTTGCTAGTCTAATCAAATTAGTCTAAACTTCTCAGATGTCACAGGTAGTGCAAGCATTTTGGTATGGGCATTGTTTGCTGTATACAGCCATGAAAGAAGTTTTCACTGAGTGTAAATGAGATCAAAATATCTAGGGAGCTTGGACAGTGAACTTTTGGCATTTATATACCCAGACTCCTAAATACAGTATCTCAGTAACATGATTTTTATGGACAGGATACACTTTTTTTTTCTCAAAAAGAGTAATGTTTGAAAGAAAAGTAGTTGCTTGTAATGTAAATATTACTGAAAAGGCAATTCCTGCTACAACTTCTTCTAAAATGAAAAATACTGCTTATTTACTGATTTATTTTTAACCTTTAGACAGCCTAGTGAAAAAACAAAAGGCATGAACTGGGTACCAGATGAAGAATTTTGAAACAAATTATGAAGAATGTGTGAGCGAAATTCCAGTAACAATGGTTAAATAACTTCTTGGCTATACTGGGTAATGGGGAGAATATAATTGCAGACGGCAGCTAAATCCAGGTTACTTGGGTAATATATAAAAACTCAAAACCAAAAAAACCCCTAAACTTTAATTTTATATCCATCTGGTAAGTCTTCATAATCAGTCCCTAATTATCTACTTGTTAATGCATTTCTGGTTACTCCGACACCTTAGGAATTTTTCTATGCATAGATTTCTTGCCCAAGGCTATGGAAAATTATACATGCTGCTATATATGCTTGGGTACAGCTGGTTTCTGTTTTGGGGTCATTTTCTTTTTCCATCACAATTACTGAACATATCTGCAGAAATAGCTGCACTTAATTTTGCTTTATCAGTATGATTCTGGAGCTTGGAAAGCAGTTTAAACCAGAATGTTCCTACCAGAATTGCAGCTTTAGGAAGCAAAATTAAAAAAAGGGGATGCAAAGTATTGTAGTTCTGTAGCATGTTATCATATGATAACATATGGAAAGAGAGGTAGAGATCAAAAGATAAAATGCTTGTGGTGTTGGAAGTTTTGCCTTGTTTTGAGAGCATTTACTATTTTCTTCTTGAACAAGGGACAAATTTTACCTCCTAATTTTGAAAGGCATACCACAGGGTGTTTCACTTGCTGGAAGATTTGCCCTCTCCTTAGAGGTATCTGATGCGATAAGGCAGGAATTTCAGTCAGCATATTGCTGACTGGTTTCCCCAAATTAGTCTCTAGCAGCTGAACTTCTTTTCCAGAGTATAATGGAGGCATAAGCACTTTGTGAAGCCACATAGGAGAGGACTTTCACAAAGACGCTTGTTGCAACCTGTAGTGGTACGGGTTCAAGTCAACAAGACAGCTGACACCAAGACCTCTCACAGACTTCCCATTTAATGAATATATTTGCAGGAGATGGATTCTAGAGAAGATTTTATTTTCTTCTTTCTTTCCCCAAATACTAAAATAACAATAGTTGACACTAATAAATGTGAATCCTAAAACCCAAAGAACTCTACATTATTTGAAGTGCACTGGCATAGTAAAATATTTTTCTGCGCACCAGAAGTGTGGGTTGAGAAGAACTCAAGAACTAGGTATCCTTTTCTCTGAAGATGAGTAGCAGCCACCCTGAAGCTGAACTGTACAATAAGTAAGAACAAGCACAGGCTGATGATGTTCTTATCACAAGAATTAAGATGATCAGCAAGGGACAGTTTATAGGTCTGGTTTTATAAAGCCCAGTCTTCAAACCCTAGCTGGCAACTAAGCATGATGCAGCGGTTTGCTCAGTCTCTGTTACATACTGCATTAAAAAAAATCTGGCAATTGAATATTGAGCTGACCCTCTTTGGTCAGTTGGGGTCAGCTGTCCTGGCCGTGACCCCTCCCAACTTCTTGTGCACTCCCTGCCTACTCACTGCTGGGGCAATGGGAGGACAAAAAGTCTCGTGTGGCTACTGCTTACTGATAACAGAAACAGGAGCTACCACTGAAGGCCTGTGGAGCAGCTGATGTGGTAGTTAGTCAGTGAATCCCTGGTCTGCATGACCTGATCAGGATTTGTACCTGGTGTGTGCCACACGGTGGTGGGACGGACTGGAACAAAAGATATTGACTAAGAGCTGTCAGGCTAGAGACAGAGCTCTCATGATACAGAGAGAGAGAGAGCACCTGAATAGCACATGGAAGTTTTAGGGCATATGCAAGTCCACTCATGGAAATCATCCCTGGTGAGGATGTCTCCATGGTCCCTACTAAGCTGAGCAAAACCTTGCTGGAGTGTGAAAATGTGACCACTGAGGTTTGTCAGCAGTAGCTGTGCAGTTCCTTCACCGTCTCACTCTTGCCACAAAAGAGTGAAGGGGCTTTGTGTAACCTGAGAGCAGCCTTGCTGGTGGGCACTCACAATATGGGTTCATGAGAACCCAGACACATCACTTTTTGTCTCCAGCTTCCTGTCTATATTGTCAGTGTTGCACTAGGCAGGGAATGGATGGATGGGCTCTGAAAGGCAGTGGGAGAGAAACCTCCTGCTTTACAGTGTCACTAGGAGATAGGAAAGCCAGTGAGTACATGCAAAAAGCACTTTTTGATTTCTACAGTCTTTCTGAAAACAAAGATAATCATGTGCTTAAATTTTGCCAATAGGAATTATTTTGTGAAAGGCTCCAAAATGGAATACAGGCCTGAATACTAACTGACTTTGTACACACTAAGGTAAAGTCAAGTCAAGCCAAACAAGAAGCGATTCCATGGTTTTTATGCTGCAAAGGTCTGACATGTTCTGATAGACTCATAAGACAAGGATTTTAGTCTGCCATGGATATTTATGTTTTAGAGAGCGGGGAGAGAGGGAAAAAAAATTGGAGGATAAATGTAACTAGCATTATAATGGTGAGATTTGTCAGAATTTCCATTATCAGAGTCTGTTTACAGGTTGTAAATATTCCCTCTGGGCTAAGACTTAAAATTCAAGGTCACACGCAGGAAATTATATTTATCTTTGCTAAATTAAAACATTGGTTCAGCAGCTTTAAAAAAACCTGCTTTCATAAGAAAATTCTCCAAAGTGCAAGAAGTTCAGATACTTCTGAGTTCTTTTTTTTTTAAACTACATTTTCTTTCTGCCTGATAAACATGGCAAATGCTGGATATGCCTTGACCTGTTACTCTGACATTAGTAGTAGAGATATATCGAAAAGTAATGTACTTAAAGTCTTTCACCTATGAATGCACCTTTTCTTGATGACATTTTCTGTTATTTTGCTTGTCAAGCTCCATAGTGTTCAGTGTTCCTTCTTTATATTTATAAGAGGATTTTGTTGCAAATAAAGCTTATCACTATTCAAATAGAGTAATTATTTGGTTCATATTACCATTATCTTTCCTACAGAATACTAAATATATCTTTAAAATTCACTATTTTTGATAGCAGTGTAGCAATTAAAATGCACTTAAAGATTCCTTATTTGCATGCAAATGTTTGGGATGAAGAAGAATGTGAGGATATGCAAAATGGTGCGCAATTTTCAATCACAGACATATATATGTATTTGTTATAAATATCTTCCAATATTTTTTAACTTGTGATAGCATGTCCCAATTATTTTTCGATTTAGAATACAATTTCTGATTTAGATTACTAAGGAGTAGAGAATTTTATAGTGTCCAGTATTTTTTTTCCCTCTAATTCCTAGTTGAGCATGAAAGAATTCATCTGTATAGGGCCAGTCAAATTGTCTGTAAATAATTTTCTGTTAAATAGCATTCTGGCAAAGAGTTCTTGATTTCCCAGAGTATTTTAACTGGTGTTTACTGGAGCTGATTGAATCGTGTCCATTTACTATATTGACATATTTTGATCCTATGACTGAATACATTATTCAATTAATCATCTCTGTAATATTAGACCAGCTGTGTCGGGGTGATACATATTAATAATAAAGGCCTGAAGGCCCCAGAATGTACCACCCAAGAAAAGGAGCTCTGGTGGAGAACTCCCAGAGCTGGAGGACTCCCCCGGGAAACAGACATGACGGTGGTGTAACCCAAATTATAACAAACCCACCTCTGACTCTACCCATTGGATACACAGTTGTCTATTAACTTCTGTATACTCCCTAAGTCTAGCAAGTTCTCCGTTATTCAGTTAATGATTTGTTCTTCCTTCCTTGCTCATCCTCCTGTCCTTCACATTCCTCAAGTTACTGGCTCTGTAACCCTGGACCCTCCCTAACCCTTCCCCTGTGCCCTCACCTAATTGGCTGTTTGCTCACCTTAAGACCTGATGTCCCGAGCTATTCGGGGCTCCGGTCACTGAGAAGAGCATGGTGGCATAAAAAACCACTGTGCGTTCACACCTGGAGTCCCTCCTTTTGTCTTCGGATCTCCTACGACTTTCGCCACCCCCCCACTCCACGCTAAACCCAGCTCCCACCGGTGGGGCCTACGTGAGCCCTCCTGGTGTCACCACCCCCGCATCGAAGGCGGTCTGGGGCACTAGGATCGCTCCGGCTTCGGGAAGCAGTTATCCGGGAAAGCGTCCTAAGAAAGCCGGCAGGAGCGATACAGCTGTAGTTTTTGCTCAGAGTAATAGACCTGATGTGAAGTCACTTGCGTAGGAGCTGTGTGTGGTTTGATAAACCCTTTTCTTTGACTTCTTCTGTTCAGAATTAGGTTGTTGTTCAAAGCAGAATGTTTGATTGGTGAATTTGCTCCCCTTAGGCCATGTGTTTAAGGAAAAGGTCTTTTCTTATCGGTCTCTAGACACCTGTTCTGGGTAAATTCTAGAGCTTTCTTCTTTGAAACTGGGGGCAGGGACATCAGTGTCTGACTCAACTCTTCCTCTTCATTGGGAATGTTGCGTCCTAAAAGCAGATAAATTAACATAAATAAATTAAACATAAATCAGAGGGCCGTCAAGATCCCAGACACAGCTTATCACGGTGGTCATCAAGAATGATGCGACTGAAGTCACTTTAGAAGGCAAAGATGAGACAAGGCAGGAGGCTGCAATGTGATCCTCTCCTCACATGTGTGTAATAAGTATGTGTGGTCCAAATGCTACGTCACTCATTCTGTTTAGGGGCTGGGACATTTTTCACCCTCTGCACCAGAAGTGGCATTAGTACGCAAATGAAAAAAATAGCACTGAGAGTAAATGGGAATTTGAAGAGTCTGGGAAACTATCTTATAATATTTTATATGGTGGATTCTGCTCTCATTCTTTAATGTGAAATGAAGGAATTCGCTAAAGAACATGCTAAAATTAGATGCCACATAGCCAAGTACTGGATTTGAATGAGGCCCTTCATCTCTTGAAGGCAGTTCAGAGGTGTCACCTTCCCACTGGTTCAGTGATAACCATTGCCTTCAAGATCTCTTTAGGCCATGGAGCTGTGGTGTCTCCTACCTTCGGCAGCTGGCTGATTTTTGCCAAGACGTTATTTCTCCAGCTCTGGCTGTAGGTGAAAAACATTAAAATGCCCCTAAAGTTTCAAGTGTTGTAGTTTTAACAGTATACTTTTTATGGCTATGAATGCTTTTGATTTAGTACCTGTTTATGTTCCCTCATACATGCCAACCTACCTGAGTTACTAAAGCCTCATCCAGCTTTCATACAGCTTATGAGACAATACCTTGTTTAATATTAACTCAAATTTGAGTTTGAAAAGCCTACAGTATATTTATATATTTTCTAGGAGGTGGAGAGGATGTGCCAGGTACAGGCATGCAACTTATAAGCCTCAGTTGTGAGGTTGATTTTTTTTGTGTTCATGTTATAATCAATACTGAGCGGGAAAGGCTCCTTAAAGACAGTTTTGTTCTATCCGGTTAAGCTTCTGCTCTGAACTGCTATTCAAAGAAGACTATGTCTCTGTAGTGGTTGTCTACAGAGGCTAGCCAATTAACACTGGCATGAAGGTGGATTCTTGAATTTCAGAGATGCTGTCCTCCTTCTATGAGTGGTGTAAGAATCTGTCATAGTGCAAAGGCAAGGGCCCATCACAGGACAGTGGGTAGCAGTCTCTGTGCAAACTAAGCTGAAATTTCTTAAATATGAAAGCCATGGTTCAAAGAGGGTGACAATTCAAATATGACTAGATTTTTTAATGGAAAGACAAGGAAAAGTTCATATGCCTTCTTTTACTTTATAACAAAATAGTTCTAGAGGATTCACCTTGAAATTTATGGAATGAATGCTGTTACCTTGCAATACTTCAAAACAAATACTTTGGAGAAGTGAACTCATGCAAATGAGTTATTAAACAGCAGGGAAAAATTATTTCAGAATTACATGCAAAACAGTGTGATGGAACAAAGGTCAGCTTAAGTTACATCAGACCTTTAGGTTCTTGTTTCAATTCAAAATCAATTTCAAACAAAAGCAAATGAAATCATGCTGAGAGAAAGGCCACAGTAATATTTCAACACTCCAGTGTACTGAAACACCATAAAATATTATCTGATCTTTCATATCACAGAAAATATTCAGTTAGTCTATTCGGGTATTTTAGTAATATTCAATATTTAAAATTGGTGGACTATAATAAGGAAAATCAGCCCCTTTTAATTAAAAATGGTTCATGCTAAATCACCATTTCATATTTTCAAGACAGTTCTCTACAAAAGTAATTAAAATCTCCAGACATCTTTTAGTGCACTGTAGATTTAAGTGTTTTCTTTTTCATTCAACTTCCTCCCTTCTTAAAAGTGAAAGTATTATCTTGGGTTTTTTCTTTTTCTGTAATAGATCCATTTTTGGCTGTTTGTGTGCATGCCATACAAAGACCTCTCAATGTAGACCTACAAGGTAAGGAAATGCAATGGTTTCTTCAGTAACAAACTTCTAAAAGGGTATTAGGGGAATTCAAGGTGAAATGAAATACTACAGGAAAAATCCACTTCAAAGCTCCTATTGAATTCCTCTAAGGCCAAGATTTCATACTTATGCCAGGTTATGTCCTTGGCCTGATCAACGTTGAAATGAAGCTTAGTTTGCAAAGCTCTTTTACTGTTCAAACGTCCTCTGGAACTTTTGATATATTTAAAATGAAATGCAAGAATCAGTAAAATAAAGTTCAGAGAAAGACCCCACCAAACTATCGAATTCTCTGCAGCAGCCAAAAGTGCATTGTGTGTGGGCTTTTAAAAAAAAATTATTATACACACACAGGCAAATTGGCCCAGTGAATGTACTGCAACCGTGCTAATGATGAATAACTTAGCCCAGGCTCAAATCCTGCTGTAGGTTAACAATTAGTGTACCTAATGTCTGGAATGGTGATTCTCCTGTGCAGAAGGCAGCACATTTGGCCAAGTATTATTAGGTAATGTCAAAGAAAAGGGAAAACAGTGTGGTTGTAATATCCCACCTATGCCACCTGGGCCTCATGGTTTTATTGGAATAATCTCATTCACACCTTCCTCAGAAAGGGAAAGTCAATGTGGGTCAGAGAAGCATTTTCCCTTCCTTCCAGCATCTTAATTAAAGAATAAGTCACTTCCACAGCTCATTCTCAGATAAATAGGTTTTCTTTAGTAATTCATAATACAATGTCTCTGGGAAAAAGAGCAACTCTGTTTTAAAGATAATAATAGAGCTTTCCATCCTGCTGGCAGATATCAGTTATTCTGGGAAAGCACTGTGGAGGTTCTGTAGATACAGTAATACAGGAGACTCATTAGCCACACAATTATAAGTGTGGGAGGAGAAACTGTCTAAGGACAATCACTTGGATCAAGAAAACTCAAGGAAAGAAATTTTATAAGTAGTAAAACCTGGAAAGATTTGAGCTAGTCTTTTTCTTTTCTACATCCCCCTTGTTATTAATAAACTCTCATCTCAGAAGACAGAGTTTAGGCTTTGCTGCAACAAGAGCTGTATTTCTTAGTAGTCCAATGAGGACACCTGTTTATGATCTTAAAAACAGCCTTGGGAGATGAATCACCAGTTAGTCAACTTATGTACACAGTTACAGTTCCAGAAAGCTGAGGAGCAATCATGCCAGTTGTGAACCTGGACCACTGATTTATGAAGGGTTTTGCATGGAAAAACTGGGTAATCAATGAGTGAAAGAGTAGCATTATAGAATAAACAAATGTTTTAAAAAAAAAAAAAAGGTAAAAAAAAAAAGCTGGAATGGGTATAGCAAACAAGTAATTTTGTTCTGTTATGAGGGTCTCCACCACTGCCTTTTTCCCTCATAAGCTTTTTCCAGATATGCTTGTAAAATTTGTATATCTGATTTGGTACACAGACATCTGAATGTAGGCCCTTCCTTGCTGTACTGACACTGACTGTGAGACTGTGGAACAGTAAATGCACAAGCCTGGCAGAAAATGTGTTGGTGTGTGGAATTATGTATGTGGTCCTGGGAGTACCAGGTGAGGAAAGTTCAATTCTTCCCAGCTGAGTCAGATTAAGAGGGTAGGGCAGCATATGAAAGCAATGAAGGAAGAGGAAGCTGGAGAACCCAATGGGAGGGCAGAGGGAGGACCAGGGGAAGGGCTGAGGGAATGACAGAGGTGTTTTGCCTCCCGGCTGAGGCCAGGGAGAGGAGCTGAGGGATTCATCAGCTGACTTCTCTGAACAGGGATGGGAACTTGGACAAAGCACCAGAAGCTGCAGCCAGAGAGATAAAAGACTGTCTTAGCTCCTGGACTCTCTAAATGAGATCTAGTGAGCAAAGAGACAAGTGGAAATGCAGGCAAACTGATGTTTAGGTGTGGTGGTGAACTGTGCTGCGAGAAGATGGAGCTGTTGGTGGAGAGTGCTTCTGCTTTGTGGTCTGCATGACTGTGTGACCACAGTGCCCTAGGCCAGAGCCCTGGAACTGGGAAGGTGACAGAGGTGCTGGAGTTTTTGAACTTGGCCCAGCTTGCTTCATGTGAGGGCATGTGTGAAGTGGGTGTTTTGTGGGTTTTCCCGAACAAAGTGTTTATTATGTAGTTGCAAAGCAGTGAATGTGGTGACTGGGTGGTCCTTTCCAGTTCTATTACCCATTTGGGATTCTGAAGGGTTATACATGTGTTTTATATATATATATAT
>VYZT01015244.1:84066-168731 GCA_013400735.1 Pomatostomus ruficeps | reverse complement strand
CCGCCCGCCCGCTCCCGCCGCTCCGCTCCCGCCCGAGCGGCTCCGCGGCCTGGAGAGCGGCCCCGCTCCTGCCCCGCCGCCCTCGCCATGACCGAGGTACTCTGCTGGCCCCGGGTGTCGCTGCGGGGTGGTTGGAGCGGGACCAAACGCCATGGAACGGTCCATGAACCCCCGCTGCCGCCGCCGCCGCCGCCTCCCTGAGGGCTCCGCTCGCGGCGGGGCCGCTGCGCCCCGGGTGCGTTGGAGGGACCCGAGGGCCGGTGGTTTGGGTTTCCTAAAGAGGCGAATTTAACTCATTGAGCGTATTTTGCCTTCAAGTAGGGATCAGGAAAACTGCTCATGCTGTGTGTTGTTAAGTACGCTTTGCCCCAATGTGCTTTGCAGATTCTACTGGAGCTTCTCACTAGCCCTCCTGTAACGGTCTTTTGAGGGGTTGCGGTTGGTTTGCTTAAATTTGGGGGCATTTGGTACTTCTGCTGCACAGCTGATGTGAAGAACTCAGGTTTCTGCCTCTTTTTCCGTTTCTCCCAACGGCAGCAGGAGAAAGCAGAGTGGGAAAACCTAAACAAGGTATTAATGCGTCATGGGTTGAAACCTGTGAGTCTTGCTGCCCCCCAAAGCTGCAGAGATACATCAGGTAAGGAAATGTTTTTGCCCCTTTTTGTATTTGGAAATAGTCTGCCTAAGTTCTTAAGGCATCTCTAAAGCTGTCACTTCCAAATGGCAGCAGACAGGCAATCTTTTTTGGCTGTTAAAAGCATTTCATTGTGGCTTTGCTTATGTTTTGTGTGTCCAGATATGATTGTCCTAGACAGCCAGTCTTCTCTAGGAATAAGACTTGCATTAAAAACGCTGGTGGAAGACACTGAACGACAACAGAAGGTGATGCAGGGACTTATGGAGGCAAATCGAAGTCTTAGGTAAGACCCAGTGGAAGGAATTTACCTGCTAATGCAGAGTATAAGTATTATCAGTGTGCATCTCCTGCCTGGTGGAGATCTTGTCTCACCAGAGGCCTAAGACCTTTTTCCTGAGGTTATTGCCCAGTATGCAGCAATATTGTCCCAGTTCCTTTTGAGCTCTTCCGTTATTTCATCTGCTCCTTCTTGTCATACCAGTGTATTTCCCATACTTGCTGCCACTGGATATTATCAAAGGTCATCACATAATATCAGGCATGTGCTTCCTGCACTGTCTTTAGTCAAATGAGTTTAGTTTAAAATTGAAGATTTATTTCTTTTTTCAGAGATGTGGTACGACTGGAACAAGGTCGGGCATCTCGGCAAGAGCAACGGGCTAATGATTTGGAAAATATGGTGAAAAACATCAAGGCCAAAATTTGTCAGCTGGAAGATGAAACAATAGCTAAAGCATGTCAGCAACAGAACCAACTCAAGGAACTTCAGAAAGACCAACAGGCTTCACGGGTAACTCAGATAGCACTGCCTGAGGATTCAAACTTTTGACTTATGAAAGGACTAAAAATATTTACATTGATCTAAATAAACATGAGTCTTGGGTCATAGGGTTAGTACACTGTTTATAGCTAAGTTTTTTCAAAATATTCAGAATTTTCTAGAAATAATTTAGAAAAATACCTGTATCTCTCTTCCAATGTCTCTTCAGCATAGCTAAACCCCAAGTGCTCACCCTCCTTGGGACCAAGTGTGTACCTGGGCTTGTACAGTACAGTCAGCTTGTGGGTCAGAACAAATCAGTAAGGCTCCTATTGCCTGTTCACAGGTAAAATACCAACAGCAGCAGGAAAAGCTGCAAGAACAGGAGGAGATCATTGCCCGCTTGCAGAAGGAGCTGAGTAGAGCTGGGAGGGAGGAGCAGCAGCGAGTTGCCACTCAAAACAAAATGTTTTGTCAGTTTTGCAAAAGAGCTCCCAAGTCTCTCCTGGATCAGCGGTGAGTGATTCTCTGGTACTGCTGAACCACCTGTAGCGTTAAATGGAAAAACAGATTTTAAAGTAATGCTTCTTGATATTTGTATGTGAAAAAAAAAGTAATCTGGAGACTTTAGGGGTACAAGATGAATTACAAATTCTTGTAAAGGTACCTCAAGTGCAGTGATTTTTTTTTTTGTGAAATTGTAAGCCAGATGAATCCATGGCAGAAATTAAAAAATTGCTACTCACTGCCCACACTAGATGTCAGCAAAGGGAAGGGAATGATTCACTCTGCTCTGTAACTGCAGTGTCTGCTAGGATGATCTTATCCTGGGATTCTAACGTTTAAAAATGTAAATTAAAAACAAACAAACCCCCCAACAAACACCATCCTCAGCCCCCTCAAAAAAGACCCCTTCCCGTTTGGGAAGTGATCTTTGCAACTGCTGACTGCAGGCTTGCTATGAGCTTCCAGGTACTTTAGGGTAAGTTCCCAAAGTATTGCAAGGCTGTGTCTCTTGCCAGTAGGATTTCCTTGGCTCTGCTACAATCAGACATTTGCCAGTTCCAAGGCCTTAAGTAGCCATTGCTTTATTGTGCTCATATCACCTGGCTTTCTAGGTCTGACCAGCAATATTTACCTGGGAAGTTTTTAAGAGGGATTGTGTGTGCTCAACTTTTTCCTTGAGCCCTCGCTGTATGAGAAGAAGGATCACTGAATCTGGTTCCCTGTCCTCTCTCCTCTGTCTATCCTAAACAGACAATTTCAGAGTGCTCAAGACACTTTATTTTGACTGTGCCTCTCTGTTGGGTAACCATAGGCATAAGATGAGAAGGCTGGTGGGCAGATTTAGCTGTTTTCTCCTCTTAAATATTTTGCTAGTTCTAAACTAGTACAGATTTAATGTGTCTGCTTTTCTGTTTTGGCGAAGTGTGGCTATGTTTGTCTGGTATGAGAGAAACTGCCACTTCCAAAGTGCAGTGCAGCTGTGTAAGCTGACCTGTTCCTCTGGGTTGGTCACAGTATGAGTTTTTTGAGAATATCTGAAATTCAAAATTAACATTTTTCCTTTCTTCAGGTACCTTTGTCTAATTGATTATTATGAATCTCAAATTAGTCAGATTAAAAAGGAGCTGAGGTAGGTCTCATTGAATGCCTTATGGTTCTACTGTTCAAAATTTTCTTAGACCTTACTGTTCTTAAATCTTATAGTGGTAAATATTCTGTGCTCCAGGTATCACTAGCACATAAGAAACAGCAAAGGGTTGTAATGGTCATGGAAATCTGGGTATTTCTAGAGAATAATTGGCAATCAGGCTAAGCAGCTTCTCAGTCAGGAGACCAGGACAGTTAGGAAGTTAGGGATATTCAGATACTTGAGCTATAAGTCTTTCTTTTTTTTCCTTTTTTTTCCCCTTTCCCTTTCTCTTTTGCCATGATTCACAGACAGAATTACTGCATTAGCTGTGTTCAGTTGATTGATCTCCCAAAACTAAAGGTTTTCAGCTCTATCCCAGTGCCTGCATGGCACAAAGCAACAAAGATACTTGAGACATTCCTATAGCTTGAGATTACTATTGAGAAAACTGAAATGGGATTTGCTTGTACTGGAGTTTCTCTTGTGGATAAGTGCACTTAATTAGCATATGAAACAGCTTTCCCAGAAATTAAAGCATGGAGCTTAGGGCAGAATTTCTATTCTATTTACTTTGTAGTTTATGGAAGCATTATTATCATATATAACTGCTAACTAAACCAACTTAAATTTTTGAGCTAATTGAATTGCAGTAAGCTGAACCAATTTATTTTTCCCAATAGGCAATATAAAAAAGATGAAGACCAGCTGCAGAGAGAAGTAAAAAACAAGGAAGAGTCCTTAAATCTAGATGCTACTCCTAATTACAAAGCACTGCTCACGGTATGGAACTGCCAAGAATAAGTCCGAGCAGATCTCTCAGTGGTAACCCTCCAAGAGCCACATAGAAACATAAACATGTTTGATTTCTGTCCCTTGTTCTTATCATGTCTTCTGAACTTGTAACCTCTCTGGGCAGAGTTCCCTGTCCTTGTGCAAAGACTCAGCAAAATGTTGTGAGTCTGCTGGGGTTGCACAGACCACCTTACTCACAGTTCTCCACCTGGGGTCTAATGCACCAGACCCTTGGTCTCAATCATCTGGTTTCTCATCCATGCTGTGTTGCTGTACAGGCAATTGGGAACCCTTCTTAACATGTACATACTTTAAATTGTTGAAGCTTTTTTGTTATGAAATGAGTGCAGTAAAAGAAATAACCCAGTCTGTGTTGCAGTCTTTCCAGAAGCAACTTATTGAAACAAAAGCCAAGAACGAACAGCTTTTGCTTGAAAACATAAATCTCAAGAAAGATTTGGAAATAAGGTGAGAATGGGTAACTATCATCCTTTATAAGGCCATTTCAGTAGACTTTGTTTTAGAAAGCACCAGCAGTTGTAAAAGTGAAGTGTGAAATGTGTGATCAAAGAAATAAGATACGGCAGCAACAGCCACCCTCTCCTCCCTGCCCTATTAATAACAGCTGCTGATGGTTAGTTTGCTCTTCATTGCTGTTGTCCTGTAGAAGTGTAGCAGGATTTAATTTCCAGAATGATATTTTGGCACTGGCTAAGCCTTCTTCCTTTTTCATTTGGATGAATTTTTTAGATACCTTCCAATGCAAGACCTATGATGTGGTACTTTTTCTTTCTAACAGGCCAACTGTACAGGAATTAAAATTTTACAAGCACCAAGTGAAGAAACTACAGAAAAATTTAAAGAAAGCTATCCAGTAAGTATATTCTTTCAGGGACTTTCATGAATCCTCTGGACTTGTGAAGGCAAAGTTACTTTGCAACCCAAAATATAGAGTAGCTTATAAAGCATGTGCCTTATCAGCCTTCTTTGGAGCCTGGTTATGGGCAGCAAGTGCTGCTGGACCTCTAAAGCTGTCTGTATTTCTGCAATGATGGCAGGATCTCCAAATGGGGGCACAGCAGTGTGGGGGTTTTTTTGTTTCATTTTGTCTTTCTGGATTCGGTTTGAGTGCTTTTGCAGGCAATATGTACAGCACCATCTGTAGTGTTTGCTGCTTCCATGGGCTGTAAAGGAAGCTACTGGTTTCATTGTGGATTGTGAATGTGAAAGTATGAGTTGGCAATATGTTGCAGCTGCTGAAATTATGTCCATATTATTGTTAGAAATTGACCTTGTTTTTTCTCTGAAACATTGCTAAGAAAATTGGAGATGTTAAAGATCCAGTATTAACAAACTGTTTTTATCTGTAATTTCACTTAGTCATTTGTGTATGTGTATACTGAATGCTAAATATTTTATAGCCTGAAAAAGACATCACTTTAAAATAAATATACACATTGTGTATATTTAAATAGTCTTTCCTCTCGTGCAGTGAGTATGATTTAGATGAAGAAGAGTAGTGAGCTCTGTATAATAAGCCAGGAAAGGTGTTCCAGCAGAAGTGAATAAGGACTCAGCTTGGAATTTGAACCTTTTGAGTAAAATTCTGGATTTTAAGTCTTCAGCCATAGTAGAATTCTGACAACAGAGAAACTGGTGATGTCCCTTCTAAATCAGCTTGCAGTCTGGCATGGCCTCAGCCTACAGAGTTGAGATAAATTAATGATATTTGCATTAGGTATTGTGTTGTCAGTCTGTGCTACTTGGGTCTGATGGAATTCTGCTGGCCAGCATCAGAACGTGGATCTCTTACTTCGTAGGTGTGAGTACATGTGCTACACACCTGGTTCTTCCATCGAGTTAAAAGGCAGCATCTCCTGCTAAGGCTGCTTGTGTGACCCACTGTGTGTATTTTTGTGCAGATCTTCAGGGAGTAGGACTGGAGAAAAAAGAGAAGAAAAGAAAGACTCTGAGAGAGTTGCAGGAGTGGATCAGCTGGAGGCAACTTGCCGGCAATACTTGCAGGTACCCGAATTGTATCTGTCCTTCGTGTTTCTAGCAGTGTTACAATGAAACATTATGCATGTTCCGTTTAGCTGTGTCAACTGGAGCGTGCTGCTTTGAGGCTAAGAATGCCTATCAAATCCTATATGCAAGATGAATCATGTTCTGGGTTTGGCAGTCAGTGTAGGCTGGTTCTTGTTCCATCTCAGTGTAAACTACCTGAAAACACAGCAAGGAAGCAGACACTGGGCTGGTAAATGTGATTTAACTGAAGTCTGTTCAGGACAAGGGATTCGTTCAAGATCTTGGGTGATAGTGGCTTTTATTTTTCTTTGAATTAAAACGCCCAAATATCATAAAACTTAGCAAAATGTAAACTGTGGAAATAACAATGCCTTGAGTGTATAAATGTTAAGCATGCCTCAAAAGGAAGTATATATTTACATTACTTTTACATATCTTCCAGCTAATATTCATTTAAATCTTTGAATCTATTGCATGTTGAATGCATGTGTAAAATTCATCAGTAGTAATATTGGAGGTATTTATGACTTAATTTTAGGCAATCGTGACTGTGATAGAGAGGGATACTAATACAAAACATCATACATATTTGAGCAATAACATTTGTTATTTGTTGTTGAAGGTTTTGTCTCGTATTGATTCTATTTTGCAAAGCCCAAGAGCTCCTCCATTAATATTCCGGCCCAGCAAAGGGCCAGTGCAAAATTACATTAAAGAGAATGGACAGGGACGTGGATTTGAGCACCTTCCACTCACCATAGAAATGTGGGCAGATCAGCTCATGGCCCTAAAGGTAACAACACTCTGCTTCTTGGTCTTCCTATTATCTGCTGCCCACTCTTCAGTCCCTCCCTATGTGTAGTTGTGGGGGTTTTTATGTGTAGCTTTTGTTATTGCCTGACTTGATGTTAAATTTTACTAATAATTCTGTTGTCCATGTGAAATATGTACCAGAGATTCTCCTCTGTAAATCTTTTCTTTGTTTTTGTTAACTGAGTCCCTGAGAGGACACTTAAGCTTTAGAGTCTGGACTTCACACATTAATGATGGTGCATTCTCTTCCTTCCTTTTGTTTGGCCAGAACAGTGACTTTTTGATCCAAATAGAAGTCAAATAGTTTTGTTTAAAACCAAACTCTTCGTGACCAATACTTCCTATTTCACCGAAACTGTAATACATAGCAAATATAATATTTTTTGACTATGACTGTTCTTTTCAAATCAAAGAATGTCAGCAAGACACTGTGCTTAAATTCCATGAAAACTAAAACCTTACCCTCTCCAGTGCTGGAATGTTACTGCAGATGAGAAACAGAAAAATGCCTGTTTCTATAATGAAAACAACTTTAAACAGTTTCTAAATAAGTTGGCTCCTCTCCCTTCTTTTAAAAGGATTTGCATAGGTCCTTGAGAAAACTGTCTCTGGAATTGCTGCCTTGGAACACTGGAGATTCACTGGATAACAGAGAATCCATACGAGTTGAAGACCTCCATTTGATAGTAGATGCAATTTTGGAAGAATTAGAAAATAAGGAAAAGGTAATTTTTACCAGGGGTTTATAATCACAAGTTACTGTGGAATTCTTAAATGGATTCTTCACACAGTGATTAGATTGGTGCATTTGAAAGCTGTGCAGCGTTTAAGAAATACATATTTGAAGACCTTTAATAGTCAAAGAGTGTTTTAACATAATGGATAAATTCACCTTGGGGAAGACTGCTTTAATCAAAAGCACTTTGACCAGCAATGAATTTGCATGGCCCTGTAGTCTCAGGAATTACCCTGTTCTGTCTCTCAGGGCTGCGAATACATAAATGCTTCTCTCAGCAACTGAGAAAAAAGCTTTCAAAAGAGTATTCTGAGTTTGGTGGATGTTTGTGCCTGAAAACTATTGAAACTATGTCTTCAGATTTAAGAATATTTGAAATGCTGAGATTTAATAAGGGAATTTACCAGTTTTGCTTCAGACTGGCTTTAAGAATGTTTCACAGCTAAAAGCACCTTTGCCTTTTTAAGCAGTACCATTGATGAATTCTTCCTGCTTGCTCCAGAACAGCCAGACACCGTCCTTGCAAACCCTGTCTGCCATAGTCTCTCACTTCCAGAAGCTGTTTGATGTGAATTCTCTGAATGGTGTTTATCCACGGATGAATGAGGTTTACATAAAGCTGGGGGAAATGACCAACGCCATGAGGAATCTCCATGAGCTCCTGGAATTAGGTAAAGACTTACCACCTGCTGCTTGTTCACACCATTCCAAAGAAAGGAGACAAGTGGAAAATTTACCTCTTCATAGAAAATAATGCTGAGCTGTTGAGGAATGAACTAACTAGGTGTTTTCTTCACTGGGAAGATAAAAATACGTTCCTGTCAATTTACAGTTCAACTAGCAAATCCCCATTATTTGTAAACTGAGGAATAACAGGAAGGCAGAAGAAGGCAATAACAGAGGAAATAGAATTTTTATTTTTTCCACAAAACTTTGTTTTCTGTGAGCTGACTTCATCATTGCCTTTCATTCTCTACTTGAAAGATAGCAAGTATAAGGAAGAAAAATAGCTCAGCCTCTGCTGTAGATTTCTACTGAGTAATTCATTCAAATGTGGTTGTGTTTAGTCCTTAGGAAGTTCCATCTTACACTGCTAAACTTCAAAACCAAAAGAAGTTGAATGTCATAAACTGTCAGTACTCAGAGTTGTAGTAAGTAATTTCCCTTTGGGCGGGAACTTCTGGAGAACAGCAGCTGCTGCTGCTCCTGCATTAAAAGGGTGGGCTGGGCAGTAGGATGTCTGGCCCCAGAACAAGGCTGCTGAGCCTCATTCAAGGAGGGAAGCAGTGTTCCTGCCTTCAGCCAGCATGGGAGATGAGGAAACCTCATCTCCCCCTAATAGTTGCAACTCAGAGAATGCCTTATCCAAGCCTAGTTCTTCTGAAATTGAGGGAGAAAAGGACAAGGAGGCTGCTACCTTCAGTCACAGCATTCCAGACAGGTTAAAATTCAATACCAAAACAAGTTCTGGGTGTTAACAAAATATTTGTTAAGCAGGTTCCTTATTGGCCTAGCCCCTACAGTTTGTCTGCTGTGTCACAAGAACCTAATGAATAACCCCTTCTCTATATACATAATTTCAGTTGGCTGGTTTCCACTGACATTGTAGGGTACACTTCAGTATCCTCTCCACTGTTAACACACAGCTCTGCCAAAATTTTTTTAGCCACTAAAGGATTAGTGAGAGATTCCCCATTCCTAGCTAACGTTTGTTTATTTCTGACCATGGGTACTTTGTTTTCTGGGATTGATGGAATGTGCATGCCTAGATCTACGAAAACCAAATAAAATCTGTGCATCTGCAAGCATCTGACAGTGTCTAAAATACTTCCCTGTTATTACTGTTACAAGAATCATGAGGTGTTTGTTTTTCCACAGACAGTTCAGCTCCACCCACTGCAGTAGTGAATACTGTTGGGAAACTGTGTGACATCATTAATAAGAACGTGACTGAGCAGGTACAGCAGCTTCTGGGCACCCAAGACATCCACAGGTATGCGGGACTGTTCCACTGCTGACCATTCTTCAAACATCAAACGTAGTAACTGAGAACTGGCAAAAACTGATGCTGAAACTTCCATCGTTAGTTACAGTCATGAGTTGTGACAGCACATGTGTTAGTTGCTACTACCCTGCTTGAAACAAATCTTGAATCGTTTCAAAAGAATAAAGCTGACAGAGGGAAGAATTGAGGCCAGAAGGTTCCAAAACACCCTCTGGTTTGCATGGATAATGTAATCAAACAAGCCTTAATGGGATATGTGTTTCATCAGGAGACAAATCCTGCACGTGGGTGGGGAGGAGAAAGTGATGCAAGTTTCAGCTGTAATATTGAAGTGTTGTAGTTGCTAAGGCAGGGTTTGCCTCAAGCTGCCTACAGATACTTTAGAAACTGGACAAATCCTGTTGTATCTTGAGCAGATGACAGCCACATCTAGGTGGTAGCAGACTCTAAAACCTTGCATTCAGCATGTGCTCTACAGACGGACTAAAAAGAGAGCAGGTAGCAAGTCTGACACATGCTGAGTTAACAATACTCACTCCCTCAGCCTTTCTGGACTCATTTCTCAGTTTTAGCTGGAGAACAGCTGCTTATAAAGCATTTCTTGCTCCACCTTCAAGGCAGTTTTACCAGCCACCCCCAGGCAGGGTATTTAGCATACACAGACAAATATTTCAGGCCCCAGACTACCTGGTGCCATGTGAGGGGGAAAGGAAGGATGTAGATACAGTATCAGGAGTGAAATCAGAGAGCCTTGTGACAGCTCCCTTGGTGACTGCAGGGTTCAGAACTGGAGAACAGAGTGTTGGTGTCCATGGTTTTATGTACTAAGTACCAGTGTTTTCACAAAGTCATGGCACAGAACAACAAAACAGCCAAGGGGATGAACTTGCCATGTCCTTGCACCTCTTACCTGACAGTCTCACTTTCCCTTCCAGTATCATCAATAAAGTTGAAGAACATGAGTGCTTCTTTCCACCCTTTCAAGCTCTCATTCAAGATTTGCTGTGTCTTCTAGGTGAGTAATATTTGCAACCGTTGTAATTATCTTCATGCCAATGCTTCATCAAAGAACCCCAAACAGTTAACAAGTGTTTACTCCTGCTGTGCTAAAACAGGAGGAGGATGCGAGGGAAAGCGAGGTGCTACCTTTTGCCTCACTCTCCTCTTCTTTCCATTTTTCCTCTGGAAGTGACCAAAACACTTTATTTTCATTGAACATTGGGTTGCATTTACTTAATCATATTACTCATAAGCCAAATTGACTTTTTTCTGGAAGTATTAAAAGGTCTGAGGAGTTTATTTAATTCACTGGCTGTATAAGTTAGAGTTTTGGTTGAACTCAAAGGTATTCTGGGTACACAGGCCTTACCCTTTTGCTTTCCATTCTGTTGCAGAGATCAGTAACATGGATGATATTTTACCTGCAGTGCAAAACCTGAAATGGGGAGCTGGTTAAGGGTGACTCTGCTCTCCCTGAACAAGATTTCTCTTACCTGTGAACGTACCTGTTGGTGCACATGACATTGCAGCTACCTCCAAGCACTGTTATCCTAAGCAACAATGCCAGATTTTTTAACATAAATAAAAGTTGCTACATTTTTTTAGTTTCTCTTAATTCTTGGTCGATTTATGAAAAATTTTAACTGCTATCAACTGGTCTACTCAATCCCAGAAAGAGAACCAACTGATACTCTGTATCAGTTCAGGAAACTGAAACCACCAGGCAAACTTTAACCACTGCCTATTGTGAACGTTGCTGACACAGTAAGTATGAGGTAAAGATGCCCTAACTGCTATAGCCATCACACTTACACAAATGCTCAATCTTGGTTTTCTGGAGAGCCTCTTTTAAAATGTTGCTCACATTTCCAAATCAGCTGGGGATGAGAGTATTACTCAGTGAGTATTGTCTCTGATTATGGACTGAGGCAGACTGGATTAATGTAATCTAGGCCAAAAATACCTGAAATGTGCTTCAGGTGATAGTTTGAAGTTACCATGGTTGCATTTCAAAAGAAGTTTTAAAAAGGAATAGATCAAGTCTCTTATGCAAGACAATTAGAAGTTTATTGTACAGAAACAGCTACACCAAGCTTCCAAAAATATTTTGCCTCAATATTAATAAAGCTTGGTGTACAAAACTCTGCTGTTGCTCTGACAGAATCTGGGTTTACAAGATTTTGAAATGTACTGTAACAAAGGACAAAACCAGTTAAGGCATCACAAACTAAAACCTTAATGACATCTTGGTAAAATCATCTCCCTGCTTTTGGCAGCTCATTATTTACATACCTGCAGCCACAGTCTGCTAAGGTACTTCTGAACAGTGGAATACCAACTTCTTTGTTTCTCAAAAAATAACTGCTATTAGTGTTAGAGTTTCTCTTTTAACAGATTCTGTAGCCTTACAGCTGAAGAATGCTGTTTCAAAATGTATTCTTTTAAAAGTACAAGACTTCCATGTTAAAACAACATGAACAAGCTCCTAGGGCCATCAGACTGTCAAGCAAAGTAATGACACTTGGCTGACAGTCTAAAATATCCCTAGGTACAACCCTTCTTTAAGAGAGGATTCACACTTAAAGGTCCTTTGAGGGGGGATTTGCCCGAAATAGCAAAAATAAAGGACTTACTCTTTAAGGATAAATTATTCTCTGTGTGGGAGAAAATGTGTTTAACTTCAGTGAGAACTAATCCCTGAATGGGATCATTAAATTTGCATGTCCTGAGCTGGAGCCTGCTTCAAATTTGCAATGACTGTGCAAAACATGTTAATTACAAGAAATATGTACATTAATATAAAGTTGAAAAATTAGTAACTTATGTACATGAGAAGAAATCAGATCTTCTTGCGTCTGCTCCTTGTCAGCTCATACCTGCAAGACAGACACAATAAGTTAAGTAATTACAGTAGTTGAAGACTTTCCTTAAAGTTTTAACTAGCACAGTAGCGAGAACTTGGGATGCTTTATTGCTTGTGCTTCACAGGCCGCACAGCAAAGAGGCTCCAGAGATGGCCTCAAACTTCAGCTCTTCACCAGGAACTTAGGGTGCGTCCTTTTTTCCTCATCCCATAAGTGCCCTGAGACACACACGCACAAGCTGGCCAGGGAAATGTGGTTTTCCTATTGGAATATTGGCTCACTGCCTGTGTGGATGGCAAGCTCCTGGACTACCCACGCTGCATTCCTTGGGCTCCACTGAAGGAGAAAGAAGTTCTGCCATTAACTAAAGACACAGAAGTGAAAAAAACACCCAAGCCTGGTTCTCTGTTCTGCCTCAGACCAATGAACATACAAACCTCAGAACCACAATGAACATACAGGCAAAACAGTAAGTGGCTTATTATAATAGTTTCTAAAAATGCTTTGTAATTAAAGTTTTATCATACATATATATTGCTGATCAGAGTATTTAGTTAAGATCTTTATCCAAGTTAAAATTTGTTGCAAGGTTACTTTAATAAACAAAATTCTTTTACTTATGTGCCCCTGTGGCTTTTATGGCAATATAAAATATGCTGAAGACTGTAATTGACACAGGCATCTCATTAAAGCTGTCTCATGGGACAGGCGTTGCACAGCCAATGGATTAACCCACACCTTAGAACTACCAGATTAGCTCAAGTTAGTCCTGCCTTTGCAGGTCAAATATTCTTCTTGCTCGCCCAAACACAACCCAGTTACCAGCACTCACAGCAGACATGCGAACTCCCAGCAGAGCAATGGGAAGGGTTTGGAAGTATGGAGATGAGTACTTACCATTGTGCAAAACCTTTTATTAAATCCTCCTGGGACAAGTCAATGCGCACCTTTAAAAAGCAAATTTTGTTCATAGGTTATTCAGCATATAAATTGATTAGCTAAGCTACCACTCCTCCCAAGTCAGACCCACTTTCCAGCTGTAGGGCTGCAGCACAGGCTCAAGTAAAAGAGGAGCTTCCCACATTCCCAGGATGGTGCAGGCATGAACCAGCTCAGTTTCCAAATATCACTACTTGGAAATTTATTTGTCACTGAAGAAGCAATTGCCGTTTACTTTTCACAGAATCAAAGTTGTTCACAGAAAGCTTAAAGCACTGTTGGCAAATTGTGGGGTTTAGCCCCATGCTTTCTCAGCTCTGTGTTTGCACTCTTGGAGCCGTTCCCCACATGGGCAGCAGCAGTGCCCAGGAACCAGGGATTACTTCAGGAGCACCTGTCTGAAATAAGACCACACAGCTCCCACATGGATACAGCCTCATTTCAGATGAAAATCTGGCAGGAAAAAGTTTTTTCCAGATTGCCATTCCTATTACTGAGAATCAGTTACTGGAGCCACATTTCAGGATTTCAGAAATGGCCCAGAGTGTTCAGCTCTGTTACATCTGTAATACAGGTTCTTTAAACTTACTTTCCCCAGCTCCTTCCTCTCCTGTGAAATGAACGGCCTGCTGTTTTTCACTGCAATGTCCAGTGTCCTTTTCTTGACATTTTCCAAAGATTCAAAAAATTCAAATCTAAAATTAAAGTTTAAAAAGAAGAGACTTAAGGCAAAACCTAAAATCCTGTGAGCATCAGTGGGCAGAATATAGTGACAGAGTACAGCATCAATGGCCAGGACTTAAACAGGGAAGGAACACACTGAAAAGACAATTCTATAGTTAGGTTTTGTTCAAATTGCAGGAAACCTCTTCCAGGCCTCATGAAAGATGGTAGCACTGTGTTCAGACTGTCCACTGTGCCAAGGAGAAGGAGGAAAACATGCATCCATGGTGAAATGCCATTTAACATAATTTTCCCCCCTCCATGGAAGATCAGTGTGTTTTCCATGCAGTGTTCATTACTCAGAGGAAATAGTAATGAGCCAACCCCCCAAGTTCACAGAGCAGCCTTGCACCACACCAAGAACAGACAAGGCTGAAACCTGTGACAATTAAATTCTTAATGGCTCTGACTCAAGCCTCTGGCACACATGGCTAATGTCAAGTTAGTTTTGTCCATGCTAGGTCACTCCAGTTCTGCCCACCTGAATAGCTTTTCCTCAAGTCAGAGCTGTGAAACAGGTAATGTGTTTTGGAGCTAAGCATTATCCTTAATTGAGGATGTACAGGATACGTCAGTACTGAGGATGAGGAAAATGAGGTGCTGTTCTCAGCTGCTGGGATGGCACTAAATCAGTGGAGTTACTTGAGAATAGACATAAGCAGAATCCTCAGCTTTGGTGTTTTGAGTGTTAAGAAGAAATATTTTTAAATCTTTTCTCCATATCTGACTTACACAGAAATTTTTTTACACGGAAAAAAAAAAAGCCGCCCAGGATCACCCAATATTCATATTTGCATGTGTACCTTCCTCTAATTATGGGATTAAAACCACCTCTCAAAAGAGCTCTACTTCTAAGCATTACTGTGTTTGGGTTTATGCAAAACACATTCTATTTCAGTGGCAGAGCTGTGATACTGCCAGCAAAGAGGTGGGAGCACTTTACCCTGCTCCCACCAGGCCTCGATGACAACATCCACCTGTGTGTCCAAAGGGTGGTCCAGTCTCAAAAGGCTCTGTATTTCTGCCTTAGACCTTTGGAAGGATGTCAGAATAAGCATCAGGCAAAGCAGTGTGAACAGAGCAGCAGGCCGTGGGAGGTAGCTGAATGGGCAGGTACACATTGCCTCTGCTGTGACAGGGAGTTAAACACGGGTGGGAGAATGTCAGTTTGCAAGGAAGCAAACGCACCCTAGGGGCAGGGAAGAAAGTGTACCCTTCTGCAGGGGGACTGACAACACAACAGGCAGAGCAAGGCCAGCGCCAAGTACTTTGAAGTCACAGTCAAAGTGCCATTTGTTTCAGAAAACCTGCAAATATTCACTAGAGAGTCCTTAGGAACTACAGCAGCACACCTTAGGAAGCCCTGTCATTACACAGAGATCATAACTATTCCAGCTGTAATCGTAATTAACATTTTCTTACTTCTCATCATATTGGGGGTTCAGAGTCTTTTTCTTAACAGAAGTCTTCTTCCTGCTTGTCCATCTTCTGTCTGGAAGCAGGTATATACGAACATATGGATCCACTCCACGATTGGAAGAAGGTACCAAGTTTCTGTTGAAAGAAATACAGACAAGCAAGGCAGGTTCTCCCACTGCGTGTTTTAATACCTTGGCTCTCTTAGAATCAGAACCCTTCATAGGCCAAAAACATTCACCTTGGGAGTCAGAACGTAAACAAATAAAACTTTAAGGATGTCTAGTTAAACAGAATTTTCACTCTTGAGCGTGTTGCCACTTACTGGGGTTCCTAAATTAACAATAACAAATTCAGTCATAGGTATCAATCTTTGTCGTGATGCCTATCCTGACATTCCAAGATACACACCGGCTGTCAGTGCCATTCAGAGGAAGCTTTGGGTGGATGACAGGTAAAGTTACCTGTACTGCAGTGAGCACAGCTCGCTGGGCTCTCCCTGACCTGCTGCTGGCACTGACCAGAACTGGGCACAGAGAGGCTGCACAGAGGGAAGCCAGCCAGTGATAAGGCATCTCCTGCTGCACATGGCTCTGCTCCAGCTTTGCAGGATGACTGACAGCTCAGAGAGCTCTCACCTCTCTGAGCCATCACAAGCATTACCTGCAGCCATTGACCAGCACGACGAGGCTCTGCCGAATGGAAGCGTAACGCACCGTCAGCTGGATCTCCCCCAGAGGCATCTCAGTCCCGCTGCAAGACATTGCACAGACACAGCTTTTGAACACAACCATTGATCAGGCCACGAGCAAACTAAAGGGCACCATCCTTCTCCCTGGCATCCTAAGGTTTGCTATCGAGGAAGCAGCTGGACCACAGGGGTTTCACAGAAGCACCATCTCTGCCTTCTCTACAGGTACCCAGTTTCAGTCCCACAGCACAAACTGCCAAAAAGGCCCCTACATGGCCCACTGTAGATGGAGCAGCACAGTACAGGTTAGCGTGTTACACATTCCCTCAGGAATGTCTGTATATGCAAAATGGGACCTTTTTCATATTTCATTCTGGATGTCATTAAAGTGGCTTAAAATCCAAAACATTGCTTAAAAATGGTTTAAAAATAGGTTATAAATTAAGCCCTGGTCAGAGCTAGAGAGTTCACCAGTCACCAATTCACCAAACTGCAGTTAGAGCTGAGTTTGATGTTGAGGTTTATTAACTACTCTGATGCTCTTTTAGGTGAGGTGGATCTTTGTAATTTCTGCTCATTAAGGATTCCACAAGCTCCATTCTGTGCCCCAGGAGGGACAAATCCTTCACTTCATCCTGCCTGACAGAGCAGCCTCATACTGAGCACTGTGGGGAGGACCCACACACAACCACACCTATCCACAAAAACTTTTTTCAGAGCATTATCAGTCTTAAAACGTGTTGGATAAACACAGCATTTGAAGCTTTAAGGAGCCACAGGTGCCTATCAAAAGTTCAAGCTATTACAGAAGTGGGGTGTTCAGACTTCCAATATCCTGTTGCTAAATGAGTGTTCTGCCAGCCAAGGGTGTCGAGAGGCTCTCCAACAATAGAAAACCAACACATGCAGCGCTCTTAGGAGAGCCACAGAGTGAATGCTTTCCCTTTACACCTGCTCTGACAGCACCCTGTAATTTACTTCGCTATTGACTGAAATCTTTAGGTCAATTCTTTGTAAGGTGACTTGAGACCCAAGACTCAAAATGACTTAGCGGCCTTGAATTCACCTCTATGCAACAGCAACACCTACACTGTCCCAAGAGAAGAACAATTCAGCTGGAAGAACACCTACTTATGAATGTCCAAGTTGCTGCTACTTAATTCAAAGCAGGAAGAAGGCAGGGACCCCAGTGAAGTGACACTGGGTGCCAGCCTCATTTCCTGCAGGACGGGCAGTGTGGGCACGGCCGCTGCTCCACTGGGCAATGCTGACGGTGGGACACGTTCTGCATTTTGCTTGCCCTCTGCTTCATCAAGGCCAGGCACAGTTTCACTTGGTACAGGGGCTGCTGAACTGTCTTTAGTGTCCAGGTCTTCTCCACTGTCCTTTTTTGGCAGAGATTCAGGTGCTGCAGAGTCTTTGCTCATGGGAGGTACTTTTGAGACTTGTGGTGGGGAGACAAACTTCTGCTGGTTTCCAGCCTTCTCCGTGACACGCACGGGACCTGGCTTTGAGGCATTGACACCAGCCTTGACTCTTTGTGGATCAGGTTCTTCAACATTCAGTGCCTAAAAATCACAAGGGAAGACAGTGAGTGCTGCTCCCATAGCACTGGGGTGAATGCCAGCACTACCACCCAGGAGGAAATTTCACCACAAAACTGTAACAGCAGGAATCTGCCATTAGAGATGAAAGGGGCCTCTGGGATTCATGTGGTGTTCTCTCCTCTCGTTCTACTGTGCTTGTATTTAGCAGTGTCTAAACACTGATCCAGAGCACGGTGAGGAAACAACTTCTAAGCATCAGTGTCTCTCCCTGTTTAGGAGCTGATTTCCCTAGCTTAGTTTTTCTCAATCCAACTCTTTATTGTCATGAGAAGATTTTCAGCCATGGTACTGCACTAAGTTTTAGGAAGCCTCAGGGATTGCTCTCAATTCCACCATACACTCCTAATTGCACTTAAATACCTTGTCACACTTCTACTTTCTACTCAACTGTGAAGCAAAGCTGCCTTTCTCCACACCCACCTTTCATCTCTTTTGCCTGGTTACAACTGGATGTTTCTGCAGGGAAAGCTGAGAGAAAACGGGAAAGAACAACTTACCCGCAATACAAGTTTCATCTTAATGAAGCTGTCTGAACTGGAATGGTCCAGCTGGAATCTCTGATCCAGGGTCATGTTTGGGTCCTTAAGCAAGTGGGAGAGACATATCACTGAAGTTCCCAGGGCACTATCCCGCTCCTTGTCTTTTATCTGGGGGATGGAAGGAAACAAAAGTTTTTATTAGCTGGAAACTGGGAAGCATACCACTGGGAACAGCAAAGAAGGTATTTCAGATAGAAACCAAAATTAGCTTATTTACTTCTGTATGCTTACATCCAAATGGGTGACGCCACTATTTCAGGAGTGTAACAAGTTAGTACCTTTGGAGTAAAAATCCCATCTCTAACTACACAGAGAAAGAACTGCTTTAGCAGAAAAAAACATGCCTTGAGATTTACTTGATTTTCCTTACTTGATTTGGGGACAATGTCCTAAGCAGCTGAGATGACAGCTGCTCTAAATCTTTACACGTGTTTCAGGTAATAGTTTGTTTAGTCTATTTAACCTCAATACACCCTCCAAGTTCAATTCCTTTCTGTATCAAAGTGACCAGCCACAGAACTGGCTGTGACTGCAATCCTGCTAATGAGACACAGGGTTGCTTAATGAGCCAGAACACAGAGGTGAAGAGGTAAGGCTCTGGTTGAGAATCATGAAGGCTGCAATTTCTGACAGCAAAATATTTATGTCTTTACTACACACAACCTATATAAAATGTCCTTTGCACTTTGCAGCCAGAATTATCCCACATTTTGAACTAAGATATTGCATGTTACATGATCCTAGAATAAAGGTAGGTACCAAAAAAGGTAGATACCACAACCACCTAACACAGAATTGTCTGTGCAACAACAGGTGCTTCTTCCATCTTTAGTAGGAGGAACACGGTATGTGAAAATCCCACACAAACAACCAGCACTGAGCTCCACAGAAGAGGTTTCTTCCCACAGATGTGCAGTTGGTTTCAAAAGGAAAGGCTTTCCTCTCACCTCAATGTGGAGTGACTGGGAATGAGCACTGTGGACAAAGAAGGTGAAAGCCTGGCCCCACGTGGGATCTTTGCTGAAATTGCAGGTCTGCAACAAGAACATACATTAGCTTGGTCTCTGAGAAGCAAAGAATCCATGACACTGACCACCAGAGAGGTGATGCTATGCCCCAGCTGTATGAAAAAAGTGGAAATTCCAGGCCAGAAGCACATGGAAGCAAAGTCTCTGGCAAAACCAGAACAAGTTCTTTGGGGTGTGGAAATGCCAAAGAACGAGTCTGGTGAGCTGCAGTTGGCCCCACCAGCGCTGCCTGGACCAGCAGCCTGCCTCACCTGCAGCAAGGCACCACTCCCTCCCTCCCACCTTCCCACCCAGGGAGAGCCTGAGCGCTGCTTCCAGCCTGCAGCACCCTGCGCCAGCTCCCAAAGCTGCAGTGAGCTGACAGGGAAGGGCAGGAAAGCTGGAGGGGCAGTTTCAGGGGTGTAGAACTTGTGGGAAGAGTAGGAGGGCACAGCTTCAGCACCATCCACTTCAAAGATGAAAGAGCATGGAAAGCACCCCCAGGGACTGTGGCTGTCCTGTAAACCAGCTGTCCCCGCCAGGCCATGAGCGCTGGCAGCAAGTGGAAAGAGGCAGGGAAGCCTGGAAGTCTGACCTAGCTTAGGAGATGCAGGTGATGCGGTAGGGAGAGGAAAGCCACAAAAGATAAAAATGCAAACAGAACACAATTTCTGGGTGGAGCAGGTGGAAGGAAAAAAGGAAAATAGGTGCCAGTCCTGTATGCTCATGTGTAGCCACAACAGGATTCATTCCCATTTGTTGGATGTCCAAAAGAACAAAGGGCTGTCCTATCCACATCCAGCTGCAGGACAGTGAACATGGCAGCTACTGGGAGGGCAGAGCTCAGATGTTGCTCATATTCATGAGGCAAAAGTAATTTTTAAATAACGAAAAGTGAACTGGAAGTGCAGTGGAGGAGATCCAGATACATCTTGTCCAGGTAAAACAAAACAAAACAAAACAAAAAACAGAACAGTAAAACTATGATACACAAATGCCAGGAAAGACTGATGAAGGAATAAAGACCAGATTGATGCAAATGACACCTTGCTCTGAGAAACCATGAGCTAGATTGGAGACTTACTTTTTTCCTCTTCCACTCATAGAACTAGAGTGTCTGGGCCAACACGAACTCCCGGACACAGGTATGGATCTACACACATGTACAGCAGCTGATCAGACACCCACTAACCACCATCACTAACTCAGTGACACACTGGTTCCACTCCCAGGCTCTGCAGCTACCTCTATAACTACAGCTCTTCATATTAGCTTCACAGGAAGTCCTTCCCTTCCCAGGGGCTACTTGGAGACAGTCATCCATAAGATGGAAAGTATGTATAGAAAGCAGAAGAATTAAACAGTCTCACCTTACTCTTCTGAGTCTTGTTCCCAACTGTGAGCAGGACAAAGGAGGAAGGTTCTCGTTCCGTCTTCTGTTATTTAATACAAGGAGAAATGGAAGAAGGCAGAAAAAAAAAATTGAGAAATTCATAGTTTACAGGAAGCAATATCAAACCACTACTCTTACTTGAAGTAAGTTGCTGGAAAGCTGACAATATTTTCTGGATGTGGGACACCTGAGGAGTGTAGCACACAGGAAAACCTCCAGCTATAACACAGCACGGTCTTACCCTCCACCATCAAGACTACACATTTAAGCCAAAGTTTTATGTATTTAGGTCTCAACAGGTGAGCAGTTAAAAATTTGTCAGAAGCTGGGGGGAAACAGAGGAGAGCTGAAGGCTCAGTGGGAAATCTTGATCATTCCTGGCTGAACCAGGACTCTCAGAAGTTGTTTCCAAGGCTCAGGACTTGCTCTAAAGCAGCTGGAAGTGAGTCTTTGGCATGAAATAACAATTCCTGTCCAGAAGCAACAATACTGAACCTCTTGCACCTCTCTGCACTAATGCTATAGAAGTCAAGGCTGAGAATCTGGTCTTGGCAAAACACCTCATACAACGTGCACACAATGAGGTACAAAATTAAGGATTATTGAATGTGATGTGTCTCACAGTGCTGGTAACTCATCTAAATTGTAAAGATATTTAGGAGAGGAGCTACTTGGAGAGGATGGGAAGCTTTCTCCATAGCTCGGAGTTGTGCCTGTGCGTAGCTTGTTCAAGAAAAAAGGGAGAAAGACATTCTTCCCTATACCTGCCATTTACATCGCAGTAACAAAATACATGTATGTGGGGGACAAAGTAAACAGAAGGTGTGAGAGAGATGGTATGAATGACAGAGAGGCTTCTGAATCCCTCTGAAACCAAGGGGAGAGGAATCTAGTGGTCAGGTCTCTAGAGGACAGCAGAGTTACCACGAATGAGCATCCTCCTCCCAGCTCAATGTCAAGCTGGAACAGCTCAGCATGGGAAGAACCTCTGCAGCAGCAGAAAGGATATTGTGACTTAGTCTGATGTCTGGGGGCTCTCTGTCCAAAGCATAAAGAGGAAAGTAAAGACAACCACACACACTCAAACATTTCTCTGTTGCATTCCCACGTGGACCTGCCAGAATTTCTCTGGACTGGGGGTGGGTTGTCAAACACTATTTTGAACTCCTGGTCACTTAGATCCTGACAGTGAAGAAGTTGTTTCTTTTTAACCACAGCCAGTTTCTGTTCCTATGATACCACATAATCCAGAACATTTGTTTTGCATTCATGGGAAAAGAATAGAAATTTTACCTTGAGGTACTTGTTATTTTTGATCTTCTTTGCTCCACATTCACCATTCGAATACTCAAAGTGGTTTTTCTGAATTAGTAAAAGAGTATTTAAAACACTTAATTTGTGGTCTTTCAAAAAAGGAGGTTAGGAGTGAAGGCTGCTGCATGGGGTTTGTACTTACAGGAAGGTTGAAGGCACTGTCCAAGTAGACAATAAGAATTGCTGTAGACAGACCCTTCTTATCCTGCAAAGGCAGGGAGAGATAAACCAAACCAAAACACAAAGTAGTCATGATTACCCACCAAGGACAATGTAAAACATAACAAAATTCCAAGGGCAGCTTCTGAAGGATAAGCAACTCTCTGCCTTTTCTCCTAAAACTGGAAATTTAGAGGAGCACAAGCCAACACAGCATGACAGTTGAAAACAGTCATAAGAAGACATGTAACTCTTTTCAGTTCATTGCCTTTAATGTTTGTCAGTCTCTCAGTGCAGAACTGGTTGGGTTCCCCAGCGCAGCAAGACGCCTAAAAACATGCTCAACCACATACATCAACATGAATCCAGTATCAGCAGAACAAAGCCTGAAAGCAATTTTATTCACTTCAGTGGAAGTCAAATGGTTTTACTTGGTTATGAAGAAACAGCCTTTTTGGGAGATGGGCTTTATTCAAGCAATTCTGCTGGACAAACAACACACTATTTGGAAACATGGCCCTACCAAGCACCAGTGCTGGGTATTTGCCTGTGACTAATACAGATTATTTCAGGGGTCCAGGGTCCTACAAAAATCCGAGATGAAGAGGGAGGAGAAAAATTGTCAAAGAAAAGAACTCTAAAAAGCCACTTCCCAGTGAGTCAAACAAAGGTTTGCTAATTCAAGCAAAAAGAGGTGCCAGATTTGAGTTACTCCTGAATTACCTAGAGACCTGGGGCAAGCAAATGCCCTTCCTCTGCAGGAGCAGCAGGGAGGGAATCACATCCAAACCTTGCCAGACAAAAATAAACTCCCATGAGTTTGCCTGGGGTTTCTAATTTTACACACTCCTTTGTTGATCACTGGACAGGGATCAGAGTACCTAAATCCTTTAAACAAATATACTCACCTCATGTAGCTTTTCTTGGTCGTTCACTAGTGAAAGCCACTCCAGTTTTAAATGCAAGTGTCCACTTGTCGTCTTACTTAAGGGAAACCACTAAATGGAGACAACAAAGAGCAGCCTGAGAACTGAGAGGCAGAGTTGTTTTTATATATGTGTTGCACACTCTGACACTTACACATGATAGACATGAATTTTACTCTGAGCACTTTAGCTTGTAGCATGTCCCTCTACTTAGGTACAAGGCAGAAGAAAATTGAAATAAGACACCCATAAACAGGCAAAGCGTGTGGATATTTCCAACCGGCAGCAGCACAAGACAGGCACCCTGGCATTGTTTGTGGAGTGCTGGGTTGCAGGATGAACCACAGGAATACCAGGTAATTTCTTCCCTCAACAAACAGGGTGCTTCACCAAACTTTATCTGCAGCCTTGTACAAAACATTTGGTACATAATGGCACACAAGGTATCAACACAAGATACCCCACTGCTGGCTCAGCATAACCTCAAGGTTCTCTGGGGTTACCAGCCTGGTCCTAAAAATTATTGTAATGGCTACTTTAGTATTATCTTTTTGTGAAAATACCACAGTGCAAGTGTGCAGGGAAGTTTTAAGCACAAAGAAACACCATAGCAGCAGAGGGGCAGCACAAATGAGTACATGTAGGCACACACCACCACCCACATTTAGAAATAAGCTGTGCTCTTTACCTCATCAACAGTTCTGTCATTCATTACATCCACTAGCCCTATCAGCAAGCTGAAAGGCAAAAAGCAACTATTTCAATATATATTGAGGCATACAGCATAAACCAGCAAAAAAGCCCACTCTCAAGTCTGTTCCAAATAACAACTTCTCCACATTACCTGTGTAGGTGTGCAGGAACACACACTTCTGAGGTCTCTCCCTTGAAATACTTCCAAAACCAAAATAAACTTAAAGTAAATCTCAAGTCTTGTAGTAACTATCACTTCTAATGGCTTCCCAGGATTCCCTGCAGGAGCATAACCTTGTTCAGCATTAGCTGCACTAGGAACTAATTACTTGGTATCATTATCTGGGCAAAGGGAATCACTTCCAACTGTATTAAATTCCCAGTATGAATAATTCAGGTGTCCCACAGCAGAGCCTACTGGACCCTGATCAAAGGTCATGCTAATTTACCTGCCCATAAAGTCATCTTTATCTGGATCTTCATCATACAAATCCACTTCTAAGTCCTGGCCAGGCACTTCATGAACAACAAACTGGAGGAGAAAGAGATATTGATTAAAAATAAAAAGCATTCACATATACATATGCAGTCTCAGGCTGTGGACCAGAACATGACACTTGACAGCTGTCTAACACATTAAGGACATTCCCTGCTCTTCCATGGCTAATTGCATAACAAATACAATTGATTATAGGTGAAAATATTTCACATTCAGTTTGCTTGTTTTTGAGCTACAAGTTAAACCTTTCAAACTGGCATCCCTAATAAGCAGAGAGGAACCAATGCTAGAGCATCCTACAGCTGCACAGCCTGATGCACTGACTGATATTTAAAGCAGTGCTTTGCAGCTCCTCCAAAAACCCACACATGTAAATCAGATCAACCTGAATGACATTTCAAGTTTACAATGTAAATCTGAACTTGGTTAAGGGACAGAAATGCCTCAACCAAGCAACAAGGAAGTCCCCCTGTCCCAGTGCAGTCACCTAAGAGAAGGTCCTGCAAGCACAAGGAGGTAAATGGCTGTGTATCCTACAGAGGGAAAGATCAAAGGGTTCAGTACCTCAAATGTCTCATTCCAAATGGGATTAAGATCTCGGGAGACCGTCTTGCTTCGATACTGCATGGTGCCAACACGGAGGAGAGCGTACGGATCAGACTTCCCCCTGATGGCACCAAGGAAATTGTCTTTCTGGACAAGGTTTTCAGCTTCTAACAGATGAACTCTTATTACTCCCTGGATAAAATAAGATACAGAATTGGTCATGAAAATGCAATCTTTGGATAATTACAATATGCTGCCTCCTAAAACTGTTTATTTCAGGCAGCAAGGGTAGTCACCATGACAGTTCTGCAAAGACATGTAGTGTGATGCAGTACATTTCCAATGACAGCTGTAATAAAATACTTTTTCCACCATTTACCTAGAGGGGAAAAACCCCTGAAACAGATGCACAATTCAATCTAGATAACTGTGTAGGAAATAATATTCAATTTATTTTTAAATCAGAAACATACATATGCACACAGCATTACAGCCACAGTCAAATCAAGTGTAAAGATCAACTCCCACTGACTGAAGGAGGAACTCATTGGCAGGTTCTTATTTTATTGCACAGGAGCCATTCCACTTCAATTTAGTGATGCAAGTTTGCAACAGGGAGTATGCCTTTGTCACTCATTTATATTTATCCTCATTAGTAAGTGTTTTAGGTATTTGATGGATGAAGGAGATTGAAGACCTGGATATGTTGAGTATTTAGGACATTTTTTGTTGGGTTTTTCCCCTTTTTTTTTCTGTAACAAAGAGATGTCACCCTCCAAGTTCCCTATTTACACCCCTTCACAGCATTAGTAAAAATATTAAATAGCCTGACACTCATTGCTTACATATTTATCCTCTCATTTGCATGTACCACAGATCTGCAGTTACAGACCAAAGATTTAACTGGTAAACGAGCTCAGAGTACAAACAGACTCCTTATGCCATGTAAAGAGAGTAGGAACTCCTAGTGTCCACCTCCCCACTCCCAAATCATGAGCTATCCAACACTGCTTTTAAATTTCTGAAACATTACCCACAGAAAGCCCAAATTCAGGTTGAAAGAGCTGATGCAGCATCCAAAGACACTAAGCTTGGACACATCCACATGGTGGCAACTGCACACTCAGGTAGATAAACACTATGTCACTGGAAAAACAACTCACCTGGGGGACAGGGAACTTCAAGTGGGCAATGTTCATGTTCTTTTTCAGAGGCACTGTGATCCTGTTGGGTAGAACCAGCCGTGAAGCAATGAAGTCTTGAATTAGCGAGTCTGACATGACACTGCAGGTGGGGGAAAAAGGCAACCTCAATCTCTACAGTCAGTCACAATTCAGAATGAAAAAATGAAGGACGGTGAAAGAAATGGGCACTGCAAAGTGAGTGATGCTGTCTGTCTTCTCCCAAAGCTTTGTCTAGCATTAGAAGGGGCCATCCAAGGAAATGGTTGAGTCAGCAACCCTGGAAGCATTTAAAAGACCTGTAAAAGTGCTTAGGCACATAGTTTAATGATGGGCTTGGCAGTGTTAGGTTAATGGTTGGACTTGATCATCTATAAACGTCTTTGCCAAAATTTATGATTCTATGAAAGAGCTGCAGAGTGGCCATTCAACTTTAATTCAGTGATGCAAGTTTGCAATATGGAGCACCCCTGTTGCAGGGAAGCTTAGGCTGTGTGAAATCTTCATGGACACACCCAAGCAAGTCAAACTTATGTGCCTTTTGGGTTTCCTTGGGAATGCTAACACCAGAGATGGACAAGGGGAGAAGGGAATCAGGAAGTTTCAGCATTTCACAAGGGGCTCAAGGCCTCGAGGTAATTTGCTTTTAGACTTAGAAATGGCCTCAGCACACACTGCTGGCCTACTCTTGGCCACATGATGAGGCCTTGCTGTAAAATGGAAGCCAGACACATTCAAAAATTACAAAAAAGGCAAGCATGTTTCTCAGATGAGGTTCTGGATCTTGGTAGATTTTGCACTAAGAAGGAAAATCTCGTTTGAAGTAACTGGAGATCACACTGGCTGAATTGAGGGTACTGTCTTGGGGTTCAGGGAACTTTCCAGCCTAATTACAACTTGCACATTTCTAGCTTTTCAGTATAAATTTTTCTTTACAACTGCTCTTTTAGTATGGCAGGTACAAGAAATACATGGCTATCACAGATGTCTGGTACTCTCCAGGAGATTAATGAGAGGATTTCAACACAGCACTACAACCTGGCATGAGCAAAAGACAGTATTAAGAGGAAAACCCAGGAGCACCAAGTATCTGAAGACTCTTCTTGATAGATCTAGTGCTTATAAGGGTAAGACTGTAACAAAATCGTCACAATTCAAAAGCAGGCTGGATTCACACATTAAGAACATAAGGATAGTTTTCTACTCCAAATGTTAAACCAGGAACTTTGGTCAGGCTCTTGGCTTTCCTGTAAAAAAACCTCCACAGGAATGTCACAGAATTGTCCCCTCTCTCGAGTCTCAGGGTACACCCAACTAAACACAGCTTGTATGTGAGGACAGACAACTGCATGCAGTTTCTTTGCTTTCTTAAGCAAGGCAAATTCATTTGACAGGGAGGGCTCTTGTCCAACCTGTACTTCAGCCCATTCACGGTCAGGCATGCTTTGCTCCCAGCTTTCATTGCACTGCTGAGGAACAAGCAAAGGTTTCTGTGTGCAAAACCCTGTGGGAGAACCAGGGAGTAAAAATCTGAGACACCAAATTTGCACTTAATTATATGAGAGGCTGTAGGCTGGAACACCTACATCCCTTCTCCTTGCAAGGATTATGGAAACCAAGTTAGAAAAGAACAGATTAATTTCTCTGATAAAAACTGGAGTTCTCAGGCTAAGCTTTGGGGCAAAAGGCCACTCAGGCCTCAAATGAAGAGAAAAAGAAAGGTTCTTCTTACTCAACATCAAAAGCCTTCAGAGGATCTTTAATGCATAAACTGGCACCTATAGTAGCCAGACACTTCCTGTGAGTCTGTAAACCACGAGCTGCAGGGGAACAGAGAGGAACAGAAGTGTCTGCATTTGCACTGAAAAGGAGAAAGGCACTGATTGAGTAACCCAATGTATTTTCCTCTTGTCTAAAAGAATTTTCCCCTTACACTAAGGAATGAGGACAAAGTGAATCCCCAATCTGGTGAAACAGTTTGAAACTTACAGTACTGAAACCCACTAAGACTTTCATCCTTGCTGTGCAAGTTTTATGTATGTAATACTAACACAAGAGGCACTGGAGAAGAGCTACACCTAAAAAGCGAGCAAATTACACAGAAAGAAAAGAACTTCTCTCCTTATAAATCTGGTGCAGTTCTCTTTATCATGGATTGTACTTAAGTTTGTCAGAGGGACTGAAACTCTGATAGCTTGCCTTTTTTCACTTTCATGTAAACAAACATAAGCAGAGACTATCAGTCTACATCCACCTCTGTAAATGACCAGCACATGGAAAAGAGGGCTTATTCTTTAGTTTATAAGTCACTGTCACTTGGGGGATTTACTATTCCATCCTAAATGCAATGAAATGATTGAAGCAGTTTTGACAGAATGTAAGAAGAACCCTCCTCAGGTTTTGCCACAGCCAGATAGGATGGGATGAACATCAGCACAACACAATGCTCTCAACAACAGCTCTGATGGTTACTGAAGAACCATATCCCAACTTCAAAGGGCTTTTCAGAGGAGAATAAAGTAAAGCAAAGTAGACACTCACTTAATCCCTGGGACATCCAGGAGGTTGCTCATGCCTGCCCAGTTGATTTCCAAATGCTACAACCAAATCAGGGAGAAAATATTATACAGATCTATTAAAGTTTATTTCAAAAGAAATGTAGAATTTAAAAGGGAAATGCTTCTACACAAAAGTCAGCTGTTTAAAGAAAGGAAAATATGCACCAGCAGTTGACTGCATCTGTACATTTGAACCAATAGCTGGTATCAATTCCCTTATCTATTTTATCTGCCATCCTGAAATGAGGGTATCATTGGGGCTTAACCTGTAAGCAGAAGGAAAGACAGCCTTTAGCCTTTAGCAATGGTCACTGGCAGATGCCCTGGGGTCATGCAGGAAATTCAACAACTCCAGTGAGACTTTGAAGTTATTTTCTCAACCTTTCACTTAGGGATTGGCCTGTGTCCTGAGGCAGGGGGATTTACAAATACCACCGACTTCAGGAGTCTGTATTCCTATTCATACAATAAACAAAAAGAGGCTTTTTTCATGTGCTAAAATAATGCTGCTACATCTAAACACAAAAGCACCTCATTCAAGATCAAAAATGCATGACTTTCATGAACTCAAGCAGAGCATAAACCACAAGCAAAGCTGTGTGCTGTAAGATAACTGGTTCTTACAAGACTAGAAGGTTTCTCATGTTTTATTAAACCACAATTCAGTACATGCACATGACCTTAAAGAGGCAAGCTTTCAAAAGGCAGCCATGACTGAATAGTCCCCAAGATGACTGCATTTAAAATCTACGAATGGGAGAACCAGCAGCCAGAAACCTTGAAGCAAAGATCTCAGAAAGGGCTCCAGTGCTGCCACCATAAGGAAGTCCTCCCATTCTCAGAGTGAAGCAAGCAACTGTTCAGGCACTACTACAAAAGTATAGGGTGAATTCAGTCACATCCTCCTGGAGTTCAAGAGGAGCACTGAACAACCAGGAATTTGTTATTTAAGCACCTGAACTGTGAGGCACTCACAGTTACGAAGTTTGGGTTACCAGTGAAGGACAGCTTGTGTCACACACCGGAGACCTGTCCAAGCACTAAGACCAAGAAGGCTGCAGAGAGCAGCTCACTCCTGACTCACCGGTTTCTGCATAAAAAACAAGGTCACTGCTCCAACAAAAGGTGCATCGGTTAGGAGAGGTTCCAGGATCACCCGCAATGTCCCATACAACTGCAAACAGAACAGGAAAGCTCAGTGTTAAGGTACTCTCATGATGCAGCTTCGTAATTGTGAGCTTTTCAGTGATGGAGATAATTTTAGAAATTCTACTTGAAGTAATTTTATTTAGAATTTAATAATAATAAACTTTTTCTCCCCAAACCATTGCTATTGATATCAGGCAATGCTTTCTATGGTTGTGGAGTCTCTCTGCAACCCTGCCATACAATGGAGCCATTTGTCTACTAGCTTTCAACATTCTAAGAACAGCTTCTTGGTTTAATCTACACCAGTTTATGAGCATCTTGGTTCTTCTGAAGTTCTCTACCAACACTCTGAGCTCCTCTGAACTCCAGTGGCAGATGCTGGCCCACACAAACTCGATGCTTCAGCCCGGACCCTGTCTAAGAGTCACACTACAAAGCTTAAAAGTTGTATTTAAGTGCTTTCGATGGAAGGCATCATTTCCCAACCAAAAACAAGGAGATAAAGCCAATCATTCCAGGCCTGATAGTTGCTGGTTTCCCAGTTAAGCATCTTGACCTCCCCGCTGGGAGGTGCTGCCTCCTGCCCCACAGAGCCTTGAACAGACAACGTTAGCACTGCACGCACCTGTATGCCTTTCACGCCAAGATTAAATTTCGATATGTCCATGTGAATCTCACAGTCCCCTATGTAACTGAAAGAAAATTCTCACATTATTCCACAGTTTGCAATAGTCCCATGAGAAGTCTGGGGCTGTACAGAGTATAAATGAAATGAGTTTAAGGATTGACAACATGACCCACAGGCAGAGATGGATTTTCAAGAGACTGAAAAGGGGAAGTTGAACAAAGGTCAGATCTTTCACAGGAGAAACCCTGTAGGCAGCTGGGATATTGATGTACCTGTAAAACATCAAAGCAACAGCTGTATCTCAAGGTTACTTTTCCATTCTTAAGACTGGTGGTTGGCTGAGGTGAGCTTGCTCCAGAAAGGGGACCAAGAGGCTCATTCAAAATTCAAGATCAGAGCAATTGCCCTCTTGTTCCCTTCTCTGCCAAAAGCCTGATCCCACCCCACAACCCAGGGACCCAGCTCCCAAGCTGGTGCAGAGCCATCCTGCCATTACTTATGGGATTCCCACCTTGCCCACACCCAAAATGCTCATAGATCACCCACACCCACAACCCCACCTGAAGGACAATTTTATCACTAAAAATAACCTGTTTTCCTTGAGGCTGGATTCAAAGACAACAACTTAGATCAGATTTTGGTCAGTTGCCATGGAGAACATCAGGCTTTAAATAAAGCAAATGTTGAATGAGGTACTCTGGCAATTAGGAAAGCACCTTAGACTTTTATTAAAGTACAAACATCACTTTGTGCAGAAACCAATAGCCACTCCCCAGGTAGCAGAATCTCACAGATCTGTTGATGCCTCTGGCAGAAAACAATTGAAGGAAGCTACCAAGTTCCCTTTCAGCCCTCTGAGAAATAGCTCTGGCTGCAGACACACAAACACCCTGCAGGTAAACAGGGTGTAAAGGTACAGTGAATGTGCTGTGCTTGCTGCCTGTATGCATAACTTCACCCCATTATCAAAGGAAAAGGAGTTCTGCTCTGACCACGTGTATAGGGGCAAATAGTGCTGCAGTTGCCACAAATTAACACTGTAATTTGCACACAGACAGATTCCCTCCCACCCCAAAAAAATGTGCCAAGAATGTGCAACCCTGTGAATTTGTCTACCATTTTTGCAAGCAAAGTTCCGTGTATATTTGTTTACAGATAGTCACCTAACAGAATTTTAAGAGCTCATAACACACAGATTAAAGCATTTAATGTTAGGGCATTCTCATTTCTCATTTCCAACCTCATAAACCATGCCAAAATTAACACAATCTTTCTTAAAAGCTAGTGACATAATTAAACTTATTTTATGTTTGTTAACTTCTACAATTTTGACATCTTACAGCTCATTACACTGGGTGCTAATATTGTTACAATAAAATTCTAAATGAGAAGCCAAAATGAGCTTCTTAATTTGCAGTAATTAATTCAAGAGGATTTAATTCATCTTTTGCAAGTGTCTAACACAAGTAAGAGCTGTAGTGTTTCAATTTACAGGTTTTCTACCTTTTCACAGAGTCAAAAACTCTTTCCATTCAGTCCTAGATGTCTCTTTTTCTCCAGTAACACTTCAACACATGCAATCATGCTTTAGAATTTAGATGTCAGAGAAGTCTTATCAGAGCCTGAGCCTTTAATTATCCTTAAATCTGCCTCATACAGGCATCACCCCCCTGCCAGGATGCTTGGTAGGAAGGATACACTCTTTGTTCATTAGTTTTATTCCTCATTTCCAGTCCCAGCTGCTCATGCTGCCATCTGCTCCTCTGCTCAGCACAACCCTGCTGTGCTCTCTGCTGTCCTGCCCCAGAGCACACCTGAGTCAAACTCAAGCCTTGACACTTAAAACCCTGAGGGCTGAGCCCCTCCACCCTCCACTGAGGACTGTGCTTCACCCACCTGTGAAGGGTGGAAAATCACCTGTTTCTTTCCTACATCACCTGTTGCACAAGGTGATGCAGCTATGCCTGTGCTTTAGGTGTGCACCTTGTGTAAGTGTAAGTATCTGTATCTCTCCTGTACGTGGGTGGAAAAGCTGGGCCCAGTGTTTACGATACAAAGGCAATCCACTGGCTGAAGGCAGGGATGCTACAGGAGCTGGCAAGTTTAACTAACCTGGATGTCTGTGCATTCCTTTAGAAAAGGCCCAGGCACTTCCCCCCTGTAAAGTAACTGCCCACGGGCCCCATCTCCTCATGGCCCCCATTCTGAAAGCTGCCTTTGGTCCAACCTTCTCCAGTGCTTTGTAACACAGACTGTGCTCAGTCTGCCTTTGTACCTGGCAGATGAACTCACAGAATCACACAAATCAGAGAGACAAGAAAATGTAACCAGGCAACATAGGGTATGAGAAAAGCTAGACCACCTCTGCCTTCCTCCTCTCTCTGTCCAGTCAGGCTTCTGGGGCAGGTATCCCTTTTTGCTCAAGACTGACCAGTTTCCCAAATGCTTTTAGTTTCTTTTAAGAGCCTACAAACTTAGTTATCCTAAACTCCACTGAAACTCGAAGCATTGTTGCATATTTCTTTTGACTTCTTTCATCAGACAGATACTGTCTTTCCAGCTCTCAAAACTTGACAGGAACTCAGAAATTCTCTTCTAAGAGTAAATTGCAATCGATGAATTTTTACACGTCAATTATTACACTAGTCTTCTGTGACATCCCGTGTACTGTAAATGCCACAGAAGATCATGCAAAATAAAATTCAGAACATTTCCAATGAAAAAGTTTATGAATACTAAACCATAGTAATGAAATAGGAAGAAACTGGATTGCAAGGTATTTTTCAGGGAGGTAACAGTGCCTTTAAATACTTGGAAACTGATTATTATAGCCTATGATTATATGGCTATGCTGCAGCTCAGGCAGGTGCAAAGTCAGTGGAAAGAAAAGCAGCTGTAGGAAGTCAAGTGTCTTCACTTGAAAAATTCCCATTTTGAAAAATGGAGTAGATAGTCTTTTTGCATCAAGACTGTAACGAAAGAGTGCTCTACATAACCATGCCCAATGCTCTGATGTTACAGCCATGTAAGCTGTTGTTAACAGATTTAATGAAACCAGCTTCCCAAGTTCTTTTGGTAACTTCATGCAGTACCAGATCTCCTGCATTGCTGACTCTGCTGACAACTACAGCCCGTACAAATAAGGGACACCTAAGTGCTGTTTTTCACACTTCCCAAGCAAAGGATGGAATTTTAACACAGACGAAAGGAAGCTCCTCTTCTCACGGCACAGAACTGATCCACGGCATTCAGTTCTGCATCATGCTGTGGAGATCAGGAGCACAGGTTAAACAAAGCCCTTGATGGACTACATGTCTATGAATGGCCAGTAAAACCACACAAACTGGTCTATACAGGCTACAAAGGAAGGGTAAGAAGGAAAGTTTTTTTTCTACTCCTGCCCTTCTCCTGTATTTTCGCATGGCAAGTCAAAGACTCTGGGCTTCAGTAACTAGCTGCCTCCTTGGTAAAACTGGGGGAAAAAAATCTGTGAAACTGAAAGCAAGAAGCATTTACAGAGCAAGCCAAGATTTCTGGCTGCAAGGTACTGCCTAACCCAACAGGTAACTCAGCACTGGAGTGGGGCAGAGCTGCTGCCACAGCAGGATTGTAGAACACCAGGATAACAGCACCCTGTGAGAAGTGGCTGCTCAGCCTTCCCTGCTGCAGCTGCCCTGGTCAGTGGTGACCCAGCCAACAGATCACACTCAGGTAGTTCATCGGTGAGGGAACTCCCACAAAATTACAGCTGGCAAGCATCAAGGCAAAGAAGTCATGTTCATAACATGCAGACAGGTTAACCCTTTAATGTCCACTGCAACACAGCTCTGCTTCTCTGAAGCCTAACCAAAGAGAGGAAGATCAGTCACTGTGGTGCCATCACCGCACCATGCACCCCACAGGTGCCCACAGCACAACACTCCCCTCTCCAGTGCTGTGATGCCAGCACACAGCCCTGTGAACAGATCAGTCATTTAAACCTCACCAAAAGATAGAGTGAAGGGCAGCCTCATACTGGTCAGCTCAACTCCATCTCCTCTATGGAGCAGAAAAAAACTGTTCTATTGGTAAGCAGCAAAAGGCAGGTAAATAATATGATTGATCGTAGATTTGCCTCTCTCTGCTCCTGAAAGCAACACACAATCTCCTACAGACAGTGCAGGATGCACAACACAGCTTAGTTGTGGAAACTGATGTTAACACATGAACACAAGTGAAGCTCAGGCCTTAGTGCACCCCTGCAGAAGAGATCTCCACCAGAGAGGCGAGGCAGACTGCACACACCTGTGTGAATGCAGAAAATACTGCGGTTATCAGATGACATCAGTTCAGGTTAGGGTATCATCAGCATGAGGAACAGGAGTGCTTGGCCAGTTTGGAGATGTTGATGGGTCTGCCAGAGGGACAGGAATGTGGATGTGGGGGAATCCCTCTGAAGAGCATTGTTAAAAGACAGTGAAAATGAGTATGTGGGAGAAGCAGTTTGGCAGAGAACAGCAGCAACCTTCTGCAAAGCTTAAAAGGCATCAAATCTATCAATCTCAGCATGGAAAGCACAAATGATTTGCCAAAGGCCCTAACAGTGACCTGGCCATTATACAGATCATTTTGTCAACAGCACTGAAAGACCTGACTGAAAATCAAGCATGTGAATTTACAGGAGCGATGGTGCTCTGCCAGGGCTGGGGATGCTGCCATGCCATTGCCACATTAAGCAGCGGCATAGTTCTGAGGAGCTCTGTGCTGTTGCCAAGACAGTCCGTAATTTCACAGTTTTTTCCTGTCACTACCATGAAAAACCATTTAAATTGGGCAGCTCAGTCACCCACTAAACTTACAGAGCTACAGCAGCGTGCAAGTGGTAATTCCCCCAGCAATTCCATTCTCCAGGGCTAAACCAGGAGAGAGTTTGCCTCTGCAATGGCTCTGATGTTAATGAAACACACAAGCTCATTCAAAACAGCCTGGGAGGTATTAAATGTTTTATCTAATTTTGTTGTTGTTGTCATTAATAGAGCTAGAGGCAGTTTTCTGCTCAGGGAACAGCTGTAATCAAAAAAGCAAATGTGTTGGATGGCACATAGAACAAATGGTGACTAAAAGAGAGGATTAATCTAGAGGAAGGAATTAAAAAATAAATAGTGCAAGTAGTTCTGGAAGAACTGGAGAGGTTGGACTAATGACAAATCATAGTGGGCAAGACTGAGCACCTCCATACCTGAGAGCTTTTCTGAGAACAGGAAACCCAGTTCAAAAACTTGAGTTCTCACTGCCATCAATGGCAAAGCCAAGGGACACTTCTTATACCCATGGCAGCCGTGATGGGCCAGAGTAGGTAACACCTAGACCTGTGCAGGTGCTTTCTGTCTTAGAGGCTGATGCACATTTCACTTCTGTAAGTATTGAGGATATTCAGGTGGGGGACAGATTATCTTATAACATTCTAGGCTCATCTTAGTGGACCATGTCCAGTCCAGCATGACACATATATAGGCAGTAAGTTCAGAACCATCAACATAACCAATGATGCAACATTACCATATCTGCAGGTCTAGGGTAACTTGTCTTCTATCAATTTCTTTGGTGTAGGCTTTTATTCCATTGATTCTAGGACACTGAAACAGAGACAAACAAGATACAACATAGTTATTATCTATCAAGCTAAGTCCAAGTGAAAAGTCCTACTCTGATCAATTCAAGTACAGAAGTATTCATTAAATACTTCACAAAATTACACGTAAGGTATGAGTATACAATGCTAATTTTTTTCCTTTAAAGACAGAACAGCCTTGGCAATCCTCAAACACAGGTCTGGTTGCAAGCAGCCCATCTTGAAAACCTTAGGAAGCACTGAGAACTCCTGTCACAAGTGTATAACAGAAACAAATGTGGATACAGCCCTTTTTTTCTATCTCCAGTCCCAGGATAATGACAGCAAGTGGGAAGAGATGTGTGTCTCTCCTGCATGATCCTTCCTTCATGGTGAAGATGTTCAAGTCAACATGAGGAGGGAGCAAAGCTATTAAAAAGCTGAACATCTCACTCCCCTTGCACCTGAACTTTTCCAAAAATAGCAAACCATAAGAGTTACAAAGGATCCCCGCTACCTTCTCGCCAAAGTGGATCTTGGTAAAGGTGCATGTTTTCAGATGTACACTCTTTGCTCGGATTTTTGGTTCAAGAACTTCTTTAAATGTTTTTTCCATGATAGTTCCGAAATACGGCCAAGCCTGTACAAGGACCTAAAGAACAGCAAAAGCAGGAACACACTGAAGATCTTCGAGTAAGACACCTTTTGCTGAGAAGCAGACACACCCATTACAGAGCCCTGGCCATTAATATCTGCCCTTTTAAAATATCAAGTCAACTTTGTGCACTTAAATCCTTGTGGAAGGATCCAGTTCCTCAGAACTGGAATTTGTTTCAGGAACTGAAGGGTGAGTTTTCAGCACCACAGAGTCTACTGACTGCTTCTAACCACAGGAGACAACAAAGCCCAGGGTTAAACTTCAGCACAATAGTCTCTAATTACTCTAAAGTGTCACAAAGTTCCCTGGAGTTAGGTTTATTTAGAGAGGATTGAGATGAGCTTTTATATAAAAAAGAGAATTTGCTAAAAAAAAAAAAAAAAAGGATAGTCACTGGATGCTAATTTGCAAGTTCAGCTGTTTTGCTTTGAGAGGTTGATCACACCTGCTGATGGGAGCATTTGCCTCATTGCTCTATGAGAACCTTTCTGGTAAGAGAAGATAGCAGTATGTTTGCTAAAATAATAATAATAAGACACACACATATGTATCCATATATACACACAGACATGCACTTTTTCTTTTTAGTCTCAGAACGAAGTGTTGAATTTATCAAACTTGTATGAACCACGTTCACATTGGCTCTCAACCTCAGTGGCAACTCCACACTTAGGTGGCTCCACACTTCAGTACAGACACTGATACAACTGAGCATTGTAAGAATTTCATAACTTTCTCAGACTTGTCCTGCAGAGTTTGGATGGGAGGGATGCAGCTCAGAGCAGGTGGCCCCACCAAGTGGAGTTCAGAGCTCCTCACCTTGTTCAGCCACTCCACTCGTTCAACATCAGGGAAGTGAACCTGGATGCAAAGAAAAATAAAATGAGTGCCATGTGTCGTCTGTTTGGATGCACTGCAACCTATGCAAAAGATACCACGGAGTCTGGAACAATTGTAGAGTAAGCAGAGATCCCTCTGCCTTCATATATACATCCTTTATAATTTACTACCGCCTTGAAAAATTCTAAAATGCAAATAAGCCAGTAAAGAATAGTAAAAGGCAAAAGAACCCAAGTGCACTGATGTATTAGTATGCCTCTGGGCACATTCACATGATTAAAGCAAGTGTCACATCCTGTTCGTGATGTAAAGCAGCATTAGATTTCTCATCCTTCTCTTTGTCATGCCTTGGGAAGCCACGAGAACCTACTTCTCTTTAAGATCATGAGCTGTGCAGGACCTGTTTCCTGTACTTGCTCACCTCAACCAGGACACCACACTGTGGAAAACAAGAACCTGCTTGGGAAATCCATTTTATTGGTTGTGGCAGCACTTCTCCACTAATACCAACACAGTGCCAATGGCTTCAGGGAAAAGAAGCACTCCAAGAGTTCAAGCCTACACTATCATGTGTAACAGTCCAGTGTTTTCACCTCATGGAGCTTTTTAAGATGCTAAGGACAAATTAAAATGAAGTAGTCACTTATACATCGTGATTTTAAGTTAGACGAAATGCCAACAAGAAGTGTATATGTCCATTACAAAACCCCTGCAGTTCCCTGAAGTGATTGATGACTTGCTTCATCACCATCAGGACAACTGGGTATGAGCCCACTCTCAAGTAACTGATCTCTCAGACCCCAGCAAGAAGCTGCTGAGTGAAGAGTTACAATCACCTTACTACAATCACACATTAAATTCTTACGGATTCTTATGGATTTGCAGCTGGTGTTACAAGTAGGTAGCAGGTTACTGCAGAAAGGAAGGACAGTGCAGCAGCTTCTCAAAACAGACATTTAGGCCCTGCTCAGCTCTACAAGAGCACCTGAATACAAAGGGAATCTATCATCTAGCCAGATAATAGTAATTGGGTAGGACAATACCTCCTCTTACAAGAGCTGTGAATTACACTCTTCAGGCAAAGGCTTGCTGTTCAATTAATCAGCTTTCAGAGAGGTACTCAGAGATGTTTGGATGGAATGGACAGCAGCCTGTCTTTTAATACAGCCTCATGTATGATTGAAGAGCCCATTTTCCTTGCTCAAATAATGTTTCAAATGATCTCATTAAAAAAATCCAAAATAATATTACCATATTCTTTATAAGCGATTTCTTTTTATGTTCTAAATAGCAACTTTACCATTAAATAAGACAATAGAAGTTCACTGAAATGTCAGCCTGCACAGGTCTATTTGCACAATAAAGCAAGAACTCAGCACCAGAAGGGACAATCAACACAGATAAACTGCTGCTGACATTTTACAGTGAGGCACATTATGTGAATCAGGGGACCTCCACTTCACCTGCCAGCCTTTCATCTTCCACCTAAAGGTCCTCCACCAGGGCACATAAATCCTGGGTTCTCAGCTCCAGTGCAAATGCCAAGTGCCAACATCCTGCAGCATTTGAGCCACAGCTCTGGATCAGATGTAGGAAGGATAGAGAAAGGATGGAAGTAGCAGGTGAGGTTGTTCTTCAGAACACTTTACAGACAGAAGAGGGATGTGACCCAAAAGGAAGGACAGGACAACAGTTAGGCTAACCCTTCCCAGTGAGAAAGTCACAGCCCATATGAGCAGGGGAGAAATGTGGGACATTATAAACCATTAAAGTTGTCTGGGATTATTCCCCAGAGCCAAGGCTCCTAGAGACTTGAAACAGAACAAAGGAGCATGAGGAAAGAGGCAAAAACAACAAGAAGGAGGCTGTAGGTAGAACCCACCTTAAGAAAAATAGAATTTATTATTTGAGCCATAGAAACCCGCACCAGACAGCCCACAGCAAACCCCCAAAGCAACTGCAATGAATCACACTGCACTGTGTCACACCTCAGATGCTGTGATAGCAGACATTTGTGGTACATTTCCATCCCACCTGACACCCCCTCATTCAGGTGTCTGCAACCCAGCTCCTACCCAGGCACTTGGTGCCTCTGTTTCCTCTGACAAACGGAAGGAATGGCACTGCTGGAACTCAAAGGCTGGGACCAAAGACCACCAGGGGCTCCTGGGCTGACACAACCGGGCTTGCAGAGAACACCACAGAAACTGGCTGACTACATGTTCCTAGTGAAAACCAGCTTTCTACCCTTTATGACAGGCCACCAAATTTGAGTGAGTTCCCAATACCAAAGTTCAGCTCCACTCAATGATATGAACTAAATGAGCAGTTCTGCAGAGGAAGCAGAACTTGGTATCCAGGAGTTCCAACCACATTATCCACTGTGTAGTAAGACATAAGATCTGAGCAAATCCCTTCCTCCCCATGGGGTATCCCCACAACATCCATGCTAGCTAGCACGTCACATGGCTAGTGCAGCCCAGTGATACCACCAAGCTCCTTTCTTGACCCAAACATTTATCCCAAGAATTTAACATGCCCTAATATTTTTTGAAAATAAAACCGTCTTCAGTTCCACTTTTGAACCCTGTGTTCTGGATTTCAGAATCACTTCTAGCCCTTGTTACTAGTGAGAGCTCTGCCAGCAAGGTTTTGCCCCGAGTTTGTCATCAGTACAGCAGAGGTAGGAGGAGCCCAAAACACCTCCTACTAAGCCCAGAACCAGACACCAAGAGCTGCCAAAGTTAATACTAACACAGAGTAAGATTTAATCCTGTAGCCTTGGGCAAGTCCCACTATCAGAATCAGTTTTACCCATCTATAAAAGCAGGCATACTTCTTGCCAAAGTTTAAGGAATGCAGCAAAAATTACTTAGCATTTGAAAAGAGCTTTGAAGATCAAAACCACTAGGTAAGGGGCAATTACTAGTAAGTAAAGAAAATGTGTAAGTTCTGCATGACTCCACCTTGCCCTGGAGCAAGCCATACCAAGGATCACAGCAATAACAAACCCCACGTCTGACACAACAGCACCATTCTGTTCAAATACAAGACAGCAATCTCCACCAGGGTTTGGTTTAGTTTTTTGCTTTGTTTGGGTTTTTTGGGGTTTGTTGGGGATTTTGGGGTTTCATTTGTTTGTTTTTTTTAACGGACAGGATTTTTAGCTAATTGTACAGAAGAAAAAAAAAAAGTGCAAACAAGGCTTTTGCATGAACCAGGACTTAAAAGGCAATGTTTTAAAAGGACAGTTCTGTACCCAGTAGTATTTCTTCTGGTAAAGAAGTTTAACGTAGGAAGAAACACAGCATGTTTGGATGCTGTCATGTGCAGCCAGTTAACAAGTGGCAAAAGCAACGTGGAGCAGTCCCCACAACCCCAGGAGCCGGAATGAAGGTGGAAGTTTGGCTACCTCTGCTCTGAGCGCTGCTTGCTTGTACAGAAGTCATGCTAAAGGCTGCACAGGCTCAAGTCAGAAGGTCTCATATCTCCACGACTTGGATCCAACTGTGCTTGTCATGAGCAGATTTCCAGCCTGGTTTCCTGAGGAAGCACAGCCAGCCCACGTACACTGTCTAGCACAGGAACGTGTCTATTCCACACTCACTGGCTGGTTTCAGCTGAGAAACTGGTACTGCAAAACAGCCCTGCAAATTCCCCAAAACAGATGGTTGGGTAGATTAGGGAAACCCTCCCAGCATTGCCCCTAAAGGAAAGGCTGCACTAAATATCTCCTAACAACTGATACCAGGACTGAGCAGAACCCGAGCCAATTTAAAGAAGCCACTTCTTAGGGAGAACAAATTTTAACCAACAGTACAACCAATGACTGCTCTTAACTCTTCACTCGATGGATTTCCCTCATTGTATTAAAGAGCACATGAAGAGACAAAGATTCAAGAATCCCAAGACACTACCATCGTTTCACACCTTCAGAACCTTTCCTAGGATTACAACACTGCAAATCCAAGCCAAGGTGTCCTTGAATTGTATTCCTACTGCCACCTCTGTGTGACAGGAGAAGAACTCAGTGAACAGTTTTAGAGCTCCCAACTGAAGGTCTGTGAACACTGAAAGGCAAAAACAAAATATGAAAAAGACAACACCACAGAGAATAAACTGAAGATATCAGGTGAAAAATAGCCTCCAAGACTGGCACATAGAATAAGTAGATCAAATAGAGGATGGGGATAGAAGGAAAATTAAAACTGAAGAGTTAAAAAAGCATCAAGTACAAGTGTAGAGTGGAAGTAAACACCAAACTGATGAAGAATAAAAGTTACCAGCATAGAAAAGGAAGTGGCAGTATAGATAAAACTAAAAATCACACCGTGTAGCCCCTTTGTCCTTAGGTCCTACATCCTGCCTTCCAGGAGTCAGTTCCAAAACATCACAAGTCAGGAATCAGACCTCCAAAAGGAGTCTGACTGAACCATTTCTATGAGCATATGCTGGGCAGTGGGAGATAGAGAAGAGATACCCCTTAAAACTTCCCTTCTTCTGAAGGAGGCAGAACAGCCCCAGCACTGTCAGACACCAGGTGCTCCAGCCCCTGACCACCTCAGGGGGCTCTGCTGCAGTCTCCCCATTTGCCCAACCCTCTCCTGTGTTTGAGGCACACAGTGCTCTCCGTGCAGCCTTGTGAGGGTCAAGTACAGAGCAATCGATAATGGACCACCTGCTCCCACACTAACGAAGCCTGAAACTCTCAATCACAAAACCTAATGGAACTTTTCGAATTCGTGTGCACTGTGGAGACAAGTCTGATTTTTCAACAGTGACCAAGAGGCTCAATGTCTGGTTACAGTGATTCAGGGCACTTGAGGATAAAACAACACTGCTCTCACAGCGTCAGGGCAAGAGCCGACACCACCACACTCATTAATGCTCTGAAATGTTGGTGGTTTTTTTTTTGTTTTTTTGTTTTTTGTTTTTGGTTTTTTTTTTTTTTTTTTTTACGCTCTGTCAATACAAACAAGCAGAAACCTCATTCAGAAACAGACTTCTGTGCTTGGCAGGAGGGAACATGTGCAGGGAGCTGCATCAGTCCTGCCAGGAGACCCTGGCCTCCCTCCTCGGCACTGTCAGCTGCTTTCATTTCCCACAGAATTAAGGAGAGCTAAGTGCTGTAGGCTATATAAAAGTTTGCTGACTATAAATCCCTCCATGCAACACTCTTTACAAACAGAGCCCTTTGATATTCTCTTTCTTACAAGAAAAGCATTTCCCTACCAGTCCCTGACAGATTTTTAAATGCTAAGGAAATGATGATAAAAGAAAAAAGACCCAAACACCTCATTATCCTTTCCATTAGCCAACCACAGCTGCCCAATAAATAACCCAAGTCACAGAATAAAATGTGCAGGTAGAAATTCTAGTTTCTTCACTTTAAAACGTAGAGTGACTAGAAACAAGTGTGAACAACAAACAGGGGTTGGCCTTCCATACCACCCAGAGATGACTCCTTAAAATTAAATATTTGGTTTTTAATAGGAAGAGAATATTATGTTTACATATTTTTGTTTGTTTTCAAATGACACTAAAGGAAAGAAAATCTGCTGGCTGAGAAAGTCTAAAATAAGTATCCTCAACAGCAAAATACCTGCAATGCAACAACATGTATTTGAAGGGAGGTTTCTCTGGCGATACATCAGTCTGTTTTACACACCCACTTACAGCACATCTCCCGGGCTAAAACAACTTCTAGTTTAATTCTCTCTCTCCTGAGCAAGACTTCAAATCAAAGACACTACTGCTCGGCCCACGGCATCACTGCCACCCCTTCGGCTGCTCGCTCCGGGACACCCCGCTCTGTCCCGCTCTCTCCGCGCGGAGCCGCCGGGAGCCGCAGCATCCCCGGTGCCGCGGGATTCGGAGCAGAGCCCGCGGGATGCGCGGCAGGATCCGCGGGATGCGGGGCAGAGCCCGCGGGACGCGGGGCAGGACCCGCGGTCCGCACTCACCCAGGCGGGCAGGTTTCGGGCGGCCAGGCCCCGGCACACCGCCTCCCGCTCGTCCTCCAGCAGCGCGAAGGCGGCGGCCAGGCGGTCGCGCTTCCCCCGCCGGTTGAGTCCCCAGCAGAGCCACAGCGCCAGCGCCAGCAGCACCCAGCTGCCGCTGAGCCCCAGGTACCCCGCCAGGTAGACGGGGCCGAGGCAGAGCAGCGCCCGCGCCGCGGAGGCGAGCAGCAGGCNCCGCGCCGCACCGCCCTCCCGGCCAGCCCGGTACCCCGGGGCGCTCGGCTCTCCGGCGGCGGTACCATCACCCCGTGACCCATCGTCGCGGCTGGGTGTGGAACGACATGGGGCACGCCCAACCTGTTGGTTTTGGACACTTGCTGCTTTCTTTCCTCTTTGGCGCTTTGGTCTCATCCTCTTCATTTTGATGGGGTTGTTGTGGGGGGTTTAGATTCTGAATACTGATAATCATAGAATCAGTGAATCATAGAATCAATGAATCATAGAAGCATCAAGGTTGGAAGACAGCTTTAAGATCAACAAGTCCAACCATCAAACCAGCACTCTTCACCCCTAGACCACAGGGAAAAATGTTTTCTAATCGGAATCTCACCTGCCCATCTGAATCTCACCTGCCCATCTTGAGGTCCTCTAGACCTCTCACTGCAGGCACAGTAGAAGAGACTGATCCCCACCTCACTACAACCTTCTGTCAGGTAGTTGTAGAGAGTGATGAGGTCCCCCTTAAATCTCCTCTAGACTGAATAAACCCATCTCCCTACCAGTCATTCCTCGTAAGATATGTTTTCTAGGGAACCATAAGACATTTTTTGAGATGCTTTCCACCACTAGCAATATTACTTCTGTACATGCCCTATTAATTTCTGTACATGCCTTAACAGACAGGCTGTAACTGTACAGCTCTACACTGTGTTTTCCACTGCAGCTTTCCCTGGATCAGGCAAATGCCACCCTTTGTTCAGTGGATAAGTCTGGAACATCAGTGAACAACGCCAGCTTTTATTGTGGGCCCTTTTTGATATTGGCTGCAAAAGATAACAAATGATGAGCAAGACAAAAACCTCCAAGAAAAAGCAGTTGACGGTGACTGGGAGAACTAGGTTTGGCCTCTGCTTTGCTACAGAATTAGTATTTTATTATAGGTCAGTCAATAAATCAAACGACACCACAAGTGATCCTCATTTGTTTGTTAATCATTGCACATGACTGCTCTAAGATAGAAATCAGTTCAGGCATCTGAAAACTCAAATGCCTCACATTAGAGAAACTCATGCATGAGACATATATTAACAGGTGCTTTTGGAAACAACCCTCCTAATCTTTCCCTAGTGTCAAATGAGGATGACTCTGCTCTTCTTCCTGGGGATGTTGCAAAGATAAATCATCATAAAACACACTTAAGGAAGTACAGTACACCTGTAACCAGTAAACCTCTAGAACTTGCAGGAGGCTGCAGGGCAGAGGGTATCAACAGGTTCAAAAGGGATTAGGTACATTCTCAAGGAAAAGGCCCATAAATGTACTCCCTAACACCACGGACACCACGACAGCTGTGGAGGCTGCAGGACTGCAAAGAATGCCAGGGCTCATGTCCTCCTGCTAAACGTCAACACCACTGAGAGCAAAGGGACCAGTGGGCTGACCCCAGAGGGCATTTCTGTTTGTAAAGCTGTGAAAGGAAGTCCAGAAACTGTCAGAAGCTGAAGTAGTACCTGCCCTCTTGATACCATACAGTAAAAAACACGTGGTTAGTTTGCACAATTACATGTATCAGGAGATAAGTCTTTATGCACAGACCCACCTGGTTTTGTCCTGTGACCAAAGACTGAGGCTGACCTGTCACTTATTTTTCCCCACTGTCATTTAAAGCTTTGTAAAACATTCATTATGTCATTTCAGCTGCGTGAAACTTCACAAGGATAGACTCAGCCCCACCTTTCAGAAAAACAGAAGCTTCTGAAAAAAAGTGGACTCTTTTAGTGATTTGAAGACTTAGAAGGTTGCTTTTGCTACTTGGGAGAAGCCATAAAGGTAGATTCAGTGTTTTCCTCCTTGACATTATTACTTTTAGTGAGTCTGAGATACTTAGCTCAAACTCAGAGAGCCATGCAGTTTAGAAGCATCAATAAGTGTCAGTTTATTGAGCAGGAAAAACAGTGGGGCTGCAGTGAAGTACACACTGGTTAATTTCATAAATAAACCACAGTTTTTGGTTTCTTATTCTTCACTCAGCTGACCACAACAACCTAGGATGAGGTTTAAGGATAATAAGAGCTCTCCTTCTGTACAAATGACCAGAGCACTTCCAGTCCTGCAGCACAGCCCACAGCTGCTCTTTAGAGAAGGGGATACTTCCATGAAAGCAGAAGTCCAAGCTCCTTCCTCCACTGTCACCTAAGACCCTGAGCTTGGAAATAGCCACACTTTCTCAGGCACTGCTTGTTCCTTTACTGCCAACTCTTTATCTTGTGAAGAAAAAGTATCTTTCTGTAATTAAACGGGCTTTAGGAACTTTAAACAATTACACAAATAATATAAAATGTCACTAAACTTTAGCTCGTTCTACTAAAATTTTAAAAAATGAACAAAATAAAAAGAGTAGAGGTGAAAAGTTACTTTTATCACATCAGGTTACATAGAGAGGTGTTCTCAAACCAAAAACTGTGCTGATGAGACCAAGATAAACCAACAGCCTTTGAGACCACTGTTAACTCTGTTTGTCATAGATAGCAGCTACCCTTTAAAAAATAACCTTTAAAAAATAATTGGTTCCTCCGATTTTCTGAAGCACCAGAGAAAATACTGAATCACCAATCAAGAAGACAACTGAAGACTTATCAATTTCCTCCTGGGGAAAGTATGATTTTGACTGCAGCAGGCTGCTTCCAAGCACCAGACATCTGAGCCACTTGAAGCCAACCATATTTCCAATTACAGGGGAATTCCACAATCTGTTTCACCTAATATTCACAAGATAGTCACTAAGGTAGTGACCCAAGGCTATTGTTCTGGCCTGTACCAACCTTCTTTCCTTATTTAACTTGATTAGGCATCACTTCTATGTTTATTAGCACTATGATAAAAGTATATGTTGTAGCTGACTATGACACAGAGATTTTACACAAACTGCAGAGATTTGAAAATGTATTAGTACTAAATTTGCTGCCTCTTAAGCTGGCCACGGTAACTAAGGCAACCCATTTTAAAGGTGGAGAGCTATGAAAAACTGCCAACGCTTTTTAACTACAGAGAACATTAAAGGAATTAACCTGAAGAATCAACTGAAGCACATACCAAGAAGCTATCAAAGGGTTTACTGAAGATGACATTCTAACTTAACTTTCTTGTGGTTTCAGAGTTTGTGACCACTGCTAAATTCCCTCTTTAATGTTAGCAAGTATTAGAGGCACAGCATGTCTTTTTTCTGTGCCTCCACAGCAAAATATAAAACACTTATGTAAGGCTAAAACCTCACTTGCTGTGTTAACAGAAGACTTCTGTATCAAGACCAGATTGCTGTTGTCCCTTTTGGCACTCCCAGTCACTTGACAAAGCATTATTGTTCAGCTTCCTCTGCTTTCATTCTCTCCATCCATGCACTGTTTACCCTGTCAAGCAAAGCCGAATCCAGACCCTGCCTATCATAGGCCAAAAGTCTTGTATCTACTCCTGCTGTCTGTGCTTAAGCAAATCTGGAGTGCATTTTCCCAGGGAAAGCTGTGGTTCCTTCATTCTGGCTGTTTCTGTCCAAAAATTACATATGATCTGGGAAACTCAGAAGAGTCTGGCTTACATTGTTCAGCCAGGAATATTATTCTAGCTGGACATTCGTAATTTGGTCATGAAAATAATTATGTATGTATGTATGTCCTGTTTCGGGAATCATCCGTTTGGCATAAAAAAAGTACCAACGTAGGACTAACTGGAATTATCTATAAATCTGGTCTGGACGGGTAAAGCTAATGGATCTCTTCTCCTGTGAAAAATAACTATATACAGAAGGCTGCAAGCCTAGGGATTTCATTGGAAATATGTGCAAAGCCAGTCTGGGAGTACATGACCATTGCTTTAAGGGCTCTGCTCCACTGTGCCCATTCCCCATCCTGTGCCTCGTGTCTGCCTGGCTTGTGGCTCCTCACTGCTTTTGTACAGTGGGCAGTAGAGAGGCACTGAGAGCTGGAACTTCTGGCAAGATAACAAAGCCAGTAACAGTAATTTATTTCACACCTCCACTTGCTCTTCTACAGTCTTTAATGCAAGGGCAGTGCAGGAGGATGCAGTGCTCACCACAGGAGGTAAGAGCTTGGTGTGGCACACAGCCCCTTGCCCAGCCTTGCCTGTCTTGCCAGCAAATCCCAGACTGCTCTGGCAGGGGCAGCAGGGTTAGCAAAATGCAGAGAAAAGCTGTGTCTTGTATACACACAAATTATGTATTTGCAGAGGTGAGGCACAAGATGTGAGAGAAAACAAGCACAAGATATGATGGCATCAAAGAGAAGAAAAAATAAACTTTGAGGAGGGCATTATCCAGTGCTGCTGGAGGTGACCTGTGAGTTGGAGCTGTCACTTCTCTGGCGCTGGGTACCACTCAGATTTTCACACAAGGCACATGAGCACACCTTGGTGTCATCCTGGAGCCAGCACTGGTCACGGGCAGCTGGTGCCACCTGCTGAACATTATAACATTTATAAGCTGGACTGAGGAAAAATAAATTCCCACCAGAAAAGTAAAGTCTTGCTGAAATTAGACTATATTTTACACATAACAAAATCAGCAGAGAGCTGCAATGAACCAGACAAACTACAGTTTATTTTTTAAAGTATTTAAAGAAGTACTTTGCCAAGTACTTCTATTGTTGTACCATACATTTCAATCTCAGAAGCAAAGTCTGTTATATCTGTTTGGTTTAAATTTTGCCATTGTTATAACATGAATTTATTCCATTTTTTCTGTTTGAACAATTGTTTCAGCAACAGGATTTGTGAGCACAATATACAATGTCTTTGGTCTAAAATCAGCACAACACATTTCTTGGAGGATAAAATATTTTATAGATTTTGTTATGTCAGTTAGTGAAAGGCAAGGAAGAAAACCCTAGGAAAAAAATTGTCTTCCCATCCTTTCAAATCCTTCTTGATTGTGCTGAGTGAAAGAGTTTGGTGGTACAGGCTACTGACAGATATTAGGCTATAAAAATTGCCTTTCGAGTGCATGATGAATTTCCAGAACAATCTTATTAATAATCTACAGCTTAGTCTCTAATCTGTACATTTTGCTGTGTTTCAAGTGCTTAAAGGACTTGTCTGAGCTCACAGAAGCATCTTAAATGAATTTGAGTGCTCAGCCTTCATGAAACCCATTTAAAGTATCAAGAAGTGGAGAAAGATAATTAATGAGTTACAGAACTGCTGTCCCAGATGGCACCTCCTCATCAATGAAGAAACCAGGAAGGAGAAACTTCCTTGGTTATGTTTCTTGGAGGCCTTGTTTAGCTGGCACCTTCCATTTGAAGTGCCACAAAGCAAAGGGGTTTCTCAATAAACTGGACCTTATGGCTCTTCACAACTACTTGAAAGGAAGTTGTAGCAAGGTGGATATTTGTCTCTTATAATAAGGATGAGAGGAAACGGTAAATTGTACCAGGGGAGCTTTAAATAGTATTTTAGGAAAATTTTCTTCACTGAAAGGGTTCTCAAGCACCGGAACAGCCTGTCCGAGGAAGTGTCTGGGTCACCATCCCTGGAGAAGTTTAAAAGATGTGTAGATGTGGCACTTCAGTGTTGGAGTGGATGAAGGTAACCCCCAGTGGTGGGCTGACACCAAAGTCTGAGAAAACTGGGAAACTGGGAAAAGCCTCTCACCTCCCATTGACTTGGACTAAGGCAGCTGTAACCTGATCCTACCTACCTAGGCAGACCCCTGACTCCACCCCTCTCTCCATCCTGCTGTACGGACCCCACACCTTCTCCCCACCCCCCGGTTTGTACTCTTTATAAGCCCAGGCCACGCTTGTCTCGCTCTCTTTCATCCCTGGCTGCCCTTCAGTGACAGAAATAAAGCCTTGTTGGAATCACCAAATGAGAGGGCCCTCCACTCCTTGTCTCTGGACTGTGCGTGAGCTATCCGGAACGTGTGGGTGAGAATTCAGTGCCCTCCCCGCCACAGGTGGGTGGAAGCCGGCCTGCTTCTGTGTATGGGACACAGCCAGCATTCTCTTTCTCCTCACGGCAGGACAGAAAAGTAGCCTGAACAGCACTTGCCCCTTCCCCCACCAAACCCCACGAGACACACCCCATGAAACATACGCTTCAGGACATGGCTGGTGGTGGCTCAATAGCGTTGGGTTACTGATTGCACTTGATGATCCTAGAGGTCTTTTCCAATCTAAATGATTCTATGATTCTGTGCTTTACCTAATAACACCATCCCTCTTCCAATAGTGTTTGTTACTCTTAGGCTTTGGAGAAGTAATGGATACAGTATCTGCTACTTTCTCTTCCCAGATTGAAAGGAGAGAGGTAAAACCTGACACTTTCTGCTCCTCTCTGTCTTCTGCAGGATTCAGACATAACAGCACCTTTAAAGTGCATTGAAAGTTCAGAATTGCCAGAGGACTCGCCATGTCTGTGGTCTGTGCTTGACACAGATCACATTCAGACCTATGGAGTAACAACAGGGGCAGTGCGCGTGAAACTGTGAGGAATGCTGTTCCCAGTTCTGCCTGCTCAACATCTCTTCATCGTAATGGATCCTGACACAGGAACACCTGCCTGCCATCTCCCACTTGGAGTGTGGGCTGCCAAGGACAGCACAGGCACAGTTTGCAAAGGCACACCAGGCTGGCACAGGGCTGGGAATCCACTCAGAAGCCCCTTTCCTTGAGCCAACTATTGCAGAAGAGCAATGGCAGCATCTTGCCTCTCTGTAAGGCTGCACCTCCCAGCTCCTGCTGAGTTTCTGCTTAGTGAGTTTAGCCTTTTCTTTGAGGACAGGGAAATACACACAGCCTGACCAAGGACCTTCCTCTGAAGAGCTCTATCACCTGTTTCCAGGGTGAGGTTCCAGCACAGAGCTGATGCTCTAAAATGAAGACCTGAATTTGGGTAAGTGCTGCCTTCAAAGCTCCAGAAAGGTCAGTGGAAAGCCTGTTCAGAGCAGAGTCAGTCAGTGCTGAATTCAGTAGTGTCTGAAACGACTTTGAGCAGGTAGAACTCCTCTGTGCCAGAGTTTTGCACTTGAAGTCATGTACTGGGTGAATTTTCAGATTACTTTTCTTAGTTTATCATCGGCATTTGCAGCACACAAAAAAGCTCAAGATGTAAAGAATTGCACAGTACTGTGGATGTAGGTTACTAAGCCAAAACTGGCTTCTTTACCCTGTGTTTCTTCCTTTACCACAATGTGTGCACTAGAACTGAATGAGGATAGGCACAAAATTATTAATTTCTTTGGGGATATATGTGATGATATTAGGTGGGGTTTATAAAGCCAAAGGGACTGAGAAAAACTTGAGGGAAGAACACAGCTTGGGAATAAGCTAATGCTGCCACTCACAAAATTCCCATCAATAGGAATATGAGATTACAGTAAACTCAGCTGAATCAAAGCCAACCTCAGCCATTTCACAGGATCCCTGTGACACAGACAACAGGGCTCCATGGGCTACAGCTGAGCTTTTACTACTGTCCATCCAGAAGGCATGACAGATGACATCTCAGCTTGACTATTAAACCCTGACACATGAAAACTGAGAGCGTGGCTCCAGCTGACTGTACCAAACTGCACAGTGTAGTCACAAAGTCCTCCATAGCACTGGGCACAAGTAAAAGAATATCTTGGACCTCTTTTTATGAAGCATTTTCCCCTCTGCACCTGCTCCAGCTCATTGCTGGCAAGTACCAGCCCACATAGAGAGCAGACCAGCAGCAAAAGCAGTAGTCATCCAAAGGTTATTTAAAAAATCTTGAAAATTTTGAAAAACCTCCCCAAAATTCCTTCTTTTCAGGAAAATCCTGATCCACATCCCAGATACTATCTCTTCAGTAGTGAGCATGCTGAACTACAAGGCCTCCAGGGTCACATACAGCTCTTCCTACAATCTCTTAGTGTCCTCTGCTGGCCAGGACTGAGATCCTGGCATCTGTTTAAGTGTCAGCAGTCCTGAGTCCAGCTAAGATTTACACGGATATTTTATTGGTGACAGCAGCAGAGACAGCATCACCAGGACTGTATTAAGCAACAGCAGAAAGTTCTCACTGGAGATCACTGTTCCACTATAGCTGTTTGGTTTAGACTTGAAATATTTACTGCAAAAAAAATCTTGGTGGGTGCAAATCAAAATCACTGAAGACAAACTTTGTGACTGCTGCTTTTGGATTTGAAACTGAGTCATCTGTTCAACCTTCAGCTTTATGTGGTGTTGAAGGAAGAGCCCAAAAGAAGACAGACTGGGAGTGTGCATGCCTGGCAGTGATCTACTTTTCCAAGAATGGCATTTTTATGGTAAAGGTGTGAACAGAAGTGCTCTCAAAGATGTGGCAAATATCACTCTGGTTACTCAGCACTTCAGTTGAGAGATCTTGCAAAAAAAAATGCAGAAAGCATATGTCTGCTTTTTTCTGATCATCACAAAAATAGGGCTGCTTCCCTGGTGTTCTCCCTTAGTGAAAACTCAGCTTTTCCAGCCTCTATTTTACGTTTCTAGAGAGTATAAAATCTCTGTAGCTAGAAGAATATAAAGTTATCTTATAAACAGGCATTTTCCTCTTTGTTTCTCTGTGGGAGTTTGGTGGTCTTTCACTGAAGGATTTTTCTTTGAGAGGTATCATAGCTCCAGGTTCTTTCACTTACCTTCCAATCAGTTTCCATTCTCTTATGGGCTTCACTCCAGTAGCTGCCTATGGAAAAGCCTGTTGATACAGAAAAGAGAAGGTTAATTATTTTGTTAAAAATTAATCATAATAAAACCCCCTCCTCTTCTGCTCAAGGGAATTACTACAAAATTTAGGTTTCATATATTATAAATAACCTCCCACCCCAAAACCATTAAAACATTTTCCGCCCCCTAATTTCTCTGTCACGGCTCTAATTGAGAGGTTCAAGGGAGATTTTGCTTTTAACTTTTCCTTATTGATTTCACAAAGAACTTCTGTTTCCCTACAAGCAAGCCAATCACTAGAACATCATCTTAAGGTTGCTGGTACCATTGAATTTATGTGTAAATAACTAAGATACACACTACATTGTAGCCCATCAGTAGTCAAAACTGTATCTGATGGGAAATGTAGCCAAAGAGCAGATGTAAGAGCATAAAGTTTTAAAATTAAGAAAAAGAAAAGAAGGGAAAAAAAAAGAAATGAGAGAGAGAAAAGGACCAGAAAAGCTCCAAGACAGCAAGGTTTCTACCATTTTTCCCCACATGAAAGAAAAATTGTGACTCTTTGGGGAAAATATGAGAGAAGCAATAGAGTGGGCTGAGAAGCCCCCTTATCTCTCTCCAGGACAGGACCACAGCCTGTGTTTTCCATTACACACTGCCAGAAACTGGAAGGTGTGAGGGTGGCAAGGGCACCCCACTACACCATGACCTTTTTTTTAGGTGAGTTCTTTTTTTGCAAAAGCCTAAAATATTCCATTTGTTTCAAATAAAGTGACACCTGAGGATGCTTCTTCAACAACAGCAGGGTCAGAGTCCCAGTGCAGCCTGCAGACTAATAGTAGTAATAAAAGCCTGTCCTGCCCCATTTACCTACAAAATTGGGAGAGAGGAGATGTGCCACTCAGAGCAAGTGTGAAAAAGACTTAGATTCTGTTTCCTGAGAAAATGTTCCTCTTCTGAGCATCACCAATAAAGTCATGATAGATTTCAAACTGGAAACACAACTAGCATCAATCTTTCTCTTTGTCCAAGTTTTCTTGCATCTTTTCTTCTTCTTGGAAATCAGCTTAGAAATTAGCTTAGAAAAACTTTTTCTTTCCAGTTCCTGCATTTGTTTGTAATGTGTTTGTTACTACAATATCTTTTGTTCAGAGGAGCAGAGCAAAGGCCTACTAGACTTAATTGTCTCCCTCAAAACTGTTCAGCTTTTCCACTAGTACTGTGTGATTTTGGTTGGCTTTTTTCAATAATGCTTTTTCTTACATGGAATTTAAGCCAGACCAAAGTGCACAAAATACATCCACTGGAGGGCAGGCCTGAATCTGACAGAATGAGCTGAAAAAGCCTAGAAGGAAAGATACCAAAGGTACATTTTGCCGAATGAAAGCTTTCATGAATCAATCAGGACTCGACAGTGAAAAACTAAGAGATGGTCTTTTTTCTGAATGGATTCATGACTACAAATTTATAGCCTATAAAACAAAGGCTCCAGTAAGAGTTCATGTCTAATAGAAGGGCCCTAGATGAAGCCTCTGATATTGACTAAAATGAAAATAAATCTAACATGACAATTATTAGTTGAGGTCACCAAATCCAAACAGTACTCATCCACGCGGTGCTGATCAGACAACACCAACTGCAACCAGTGGAGCTGAGTTCCAGCGCTGTGTTCCCATGGCAGCACTACCCTCCAGCAGGACTTGTGCTCTGAGCTCTCTGCACTGAGAGGTGCCTCCTGGGAGGCCCTTTCCATGCTGTGCATGCAGTCCAGAGGCACATGGGATGTGCACAGGCAGAAGCAGTGTCTGGCTCCGCTGATGCTCACAGCCAGACCAGCCCCTGGGCACTTTCAGGAAAGAACTGCTCTGGGTGAGCACCTGATGTCCACTCTGTGCACTTGCAATCTGTGCACCCTTTGTTGCCAGCTCCCCTACCACCATGGAGGTGGCTCTGCCTCAGAGTTAATTACATGTGACTGGACCAACTACTTCATGCAGTACTTGTTTCTAGCAAAGACTGAGTTTGGCTCAGCAGTTTGAGATGTTAAACCTTTGACACTCCAGATATCATTTTTGACTTTGAGTCCCATCAAAATCATAACAAAAGGAAAGGGTTTATTTCATGTGGCAGATGGAGATCCCATAATTAATGCTGCCTCACTTTATCAACCTTTGATTTTCTTTCAGACAAACTGAAAACTCAGTTTTCTTTTTGCAGTTTTCATGGGAGCATATTAAATGAACTTCCTCCTTTGATCAGTGACTCACTCCTGGAAAGGCTATTTCACAAATAGTATCTCCATTCTGAAGGAAACAAGCTGTTCCCTCTTACATTACTCAAGTAGCTGCAGACAAACTAAAATACATTAAGTTAAAAGATTTCAAAATACATTAGAGGCATAGCTCAGAGACAGTCAGCTTTATTTCAAGTAGTTTTCTGATGTAATTGTTGCCCTTTAATGAAATCCATCAAGCCAAATATTAAAATTGATTAGAAATTCTGAGGGTTTGGCTGGAGACACTTTACGACCCATGGAGTCTGTAAGTTCATAGACCTCTTGTAGTATTTAATAGTGGTCGCACAAAATATTTAGAGCCTATTTTAATCAGAATCAGGATATAAATCAAAACAACTCAAATTTGAGATTGCTAACAGCCAGTGAGACATCTGTTCAAGTCAACAACTGCAGATTTTACATATATTAGTATCTGTTTCCTGTAATGTGAATTAAAGTCTTACCTGGAGATGTGAATAAGGTGATGATATAGGTGCTTTCATTAGTAATGACTATGCATGTGTTGAGTTGAGTTGCTGCTGCTAATTTCATCAAAGAAAACACTCTTAAGAATTCCTCAAACAAACAGTTAAATCCCCAAATTAACAGTTGGAAGTATGTTATCTTGAAGGCATGGGTCTGAGAAACAGTCAGGCTTTCCACACAGAAGAAAACCAGAAGTATAATCATATTTTTAAACAAAGATAAAAGAGAAAAATTTTATAAAGATACAAAATATCTCCCTGGCAGTGTGTAGTATAACACAAGAAAATGCAAAACTGGCACATTACATATCAGTCACAGGAAGAATGTATTTGAAAAAGACTCTTCTGGGAAATATTTGTAAAAGGCAGCACACCTTAAAGCACTGAGAGGTGCAAGTGTTACAAGTGACCAGGAATCTTTCTGGTTGAGGGACAATCCAAGAAGCTTTCTGAGTTCTGACCACCAGCTTCTGAAACCAAAGAACCAGTAATTCCAAAATTACATTGAGTGATAAAATTAAAACGTCATTATGGTCTTCTCTATGAAACTCCAAGATTGTCCTCCTGTTGGTAGTGTAAGAATTTACCTCAGGTATATTATCTGCAAGTAGGCCTTCCAAGAGTGTTCCATGCCAAAGAGGTATAACTCCATTGTCATCAGTGGAAAGCTTTGTATTGTTAGACTTCTGCGAGGTATTTATGGACACTGTTTCTGTTACACATTGCAAGTGCAACAAATACTCAAAGGGAACAAGATAAGAGGTAGGCAAGTGTAGAAATTACAAAAACCAACAAGAGTTTGGACATATGCAAGACTTTCCAGTGCTAAGCTACATAAAAATGACTTTAAACTGATCTGAGTTTTGCCTGCAGGTTAAACAAATAACAGCTCATGTAAATAGTTATTTTTGTCTCTGTGTTATTGTGTCTGGACTCAGTTACTTTCAGGGGCCTGCAATCAGATTGCAAACATCACCTCCTCACATTTGCATACTTTAACAGAGACTGGCTTGTGTATATTCCCTTGTCTTAAGGATAAGAGACTGTCACAACCTCTTGCATGGTCAATGTGTTCTGTCTCATCCAGTAACTTCCATGTGAAGGCAAAAAAATCCAATGATCAAACACAGGCACCTTTTTTCATTGCAGATGCCCCCTTTTGGTTTCCTTTATGAACATTTTATCAGACTTGGATTGTTCTGATCTGATGAAGAGACCCTTCGGGAAAATACTTTTCAAGTGGGCTGCTCTCGTGGTCTTTATTTTCAGTTCATCCTTTGGGAAGCACTTTCTTCCACTATCTATCCCCCCTACCTTGAATATTTAATCTAATACATGAACTCCACCTCAGCAGTGACATTCAATTGTACATCAATCTCCAACTCCTGCAACAGACATTCACTTAAATAATAAGCACAGCAGTAATTTATTATTTCTTTCCTGAGAATACAAGATTAGTTTTTCTTCTCCTGTGTGAGATGTCAGCAGCACACAGAGTGGGGAATTTTGATGTCTTTCAGAGTACTTAGAAAATTCTGTCACCGTGTTTTGCTAAAAAGGAGATTTTCACTGTGATGTGCTATATTTGTGCGGTTGGAAAAGCAGATAGGGTAGTTGTGCTTTTCCACTGTCTCCTCCCTGATATTTTTCCACAGCTTTTTGGTTCTTTTTAGAGTGATTAGTATAAATTAGTAATGTTGCTCTGTCCCTTTGGGAGTCTAGAACACTCCAGAGCAGTAAGTGCAGACAACCTGTGGGGTCTGAGAGACTGAAAGGAGGACTGTCCACAATCAGCAAGCTGCTGTAATGTCTGAGATTAAAGATTCCTTTGTTTGCATTCTGGCACAGCTCTTACACTCAAATCTGTAGAGATATTTGGATGCTTCATTGCCAGGGGCGTCAGAGGAGATAGGTACTTGAATTTTTTGCCATCTGCTCCCTCAGTGATTTGAAGCAGCAGCTGATGCCATCATAAACACACAAGATTTGACAGAGAACATTTAGCAGCACTTAACAGCAGAACAATGTAAAGGCTTTCCAAGGAAAGCAGGCTATTGTCAGGCCCCTCCTGTGTAATTCCAGCCTTGCAGGATGAAGTGGTCTCTCAGGAGCCAGTTCCAATCTACCACCTTAAACACAGAACTATGTCCATGGAAAATGTTTAATGCAGTGAGAAACATCTAAGTCTGAAAGGACTAATGCTAATGGCATCGATGCCAGTGACACAATGCCTGTTGTTTTCAGCCAAGGCAGATCAGAACCAAAATTCAGAACTTCTGAAGACACTTCAATATGTGGCTTTTGCAAAGCTAACTTTCCTTTTATCTGTCTATTGGTATAAACAGTCTTCTAAATAATACATCAGGATAATGAATCCAATAATGACTAGAAATAGCCACAATTACGAAGATGTGGCCAGGAACTTGTGACCAACACAGTGTTTGATTCTCCACAGGAAATGGCAGAAAAGTAGTTTTAATATTAATAGAGCTCCTGCTGTTTACAGTTTAATTCTTACAGAGATGTTCTGCTGAAGTTTCCTTGAGGGCTGCTACTCCCTTACTGCACCTTCTTGGGACCTGAAAGCACCAAGGATGACAGCCAGTATTCTCAAGCAACACGGACAGAAAGAATCTATATGTGTAAACATAGTCATTCTTCAGAAACACATTTATTCCCATAAAAATGGGATCTGATCCTAAACCAGTCCTTGGCTGAAGCTGCATCTTTATTGATACTAGAGGAGAAATACCAGTTTTAGGTAACAGCAGTAACATTAACAGTGCCTGGTGCTCCTCTAAGTAACTGGTTTGCAGATGATTAAGCAATACATCTTCTTATATAAATTAAATCAAAGTTCTAGCTTTCACAATTTCAGAAAAGGCTTTAAAATATACTCGGAGCAGAACCTGCAGCTCAGAAACCAGAAATAAAAGAGAAAGAAGTACAAATTGATTAAAAATAATTCTGACATTCTGGATATCTGTCTTGAGCTTTAAATGTCTGCGTTTGGCATTACTGAGCACATTGGCCAGGATGTGGACAGCAGTTTTGCCTTTTGACACTCATTCCTAGTGCTGAAATCATGTGAACCTTTTCTTGCCTCATTCCTAAATGTGAACTACAAACAACACACTGAAAATCTGTGTGTTCTCAAGAGGGCTGGATCCATTTGCATCAGCTGAAGCTTCATGGTGATACCCAGGGGTGCTCTTTCAGATCTCTCTTTTTTCCTGATGGTTAATCAAGTAAGCAGGATCACTCATTATGTATATTATTATTCAGTGTTAACTTTTAATTCTGAAGAAGCAGAGTTGCACTCCAAAATGCAGAAATCTTCAAGCATGTGTCTTCCAAGGTGGAAGGTCTGACTGCAGCACAAAAACGCTGTCCATGCTAGTTTTAACCAAGGTTGATTTAAATGCGAGCACCATGAGCCTTCTTGGATGCTGGACACTCATATCCATGACCAGTCTTCTCTGAAGCCTGTCTTCCAGGATTAGAACTGTTCAGCTAGCTTGGATCACTCCTTTCAGCATGTGAATAGCAGTACCATGAATAGCAGCTCACAGCCTCTGTATCACCTCCTTTAGCAAGGCAAGAATGTGACTATACTAATTTGAGCGACAGTGAAATGATGGATGATGCACTGGGAACAGCACTGGAATTCCCCTGGTTCCATAAACCACTACTTCCAGCTGCACAGATTAAAAGGGAAGGCCACAGACAGGAAAACCTTGCTGGATTAGGACCTCAGCACTGTGGGGCAGGTTTGAAAGACAACTCATCACTAGGATCTTCAGCATTTTCCAAGAAGGATCCATATAGGAAGGGTTCATCCAAGCAGCTGGACAGGTGCTTGCAGAAGGGATAAATGAGTGACCAAGGAGGGGTTTGTTGTCATAGCAGACACGGCTGCTTTGTTCCCTATCAGCTGTTCCAGTGTTACTAAACAGCTACTGCAAATTGTGCTGTGTTCCAGCAGGGGATGGGAATACTCCTCACATTGATATGGAGGGGTTATTAGCAGGAGGAACCAAACTTCAGAAATCTGAGATTATCTGGTCTGTATCCTACACAAGGAATCAGAAGCTTTTCAGTCACTAGTTCTGGTGGTGGACATAGTTCATCAACACTTCACAGCATCCTGAGCTTTCCTGTACCAATATGGAAAACAACTATCTGTGATTGCTGACAGTACCTGCACAGGGACATCTGTGCCTGCTGTGTTACCAGAAGTAGGAAAGAGGTTGAAATGTGGTGATGCCTGCAGGGAAAGGTACTTCAGAGGCAGGGAAGCAAAAAGAGAATTGCTTGAAAGCAATTCTCTCTTGATACTTGATGTCCATTTTCAGGGTAACATACAGAGAACTAATCATGCAAATCCAAACTCAGGGGAAATAAGCCTTGGTTTCTTCATCTGGTGCTCTGAAACGCAGCCAGTAACACGTACAGCCAAAATCCCTGAGGTGACACAGTGCATTGTTGTTTTGTAGGCGATGCATATTGGATTACTGGAGACTCCACACTGTGAAATTATTATAAACCAGTAATTAGTTGGTGATGGTGATAATTTGGTTCAGAATTCTGAAGCCAGATAAAATGAACTGATTAAAAATAATGCACTATTAACTCAGTCTCTTGTGCAATTAAAACCTCATAGAAACTGACTGAAGTATTTAGAAACAGAGGAAAAACTGTAGTAATTTAAAAATGTGCTCAGCTAACAATAGGATTGGGTCCTGAACTGGAAATTTTATTTCTTTAAAGGCAGAAGGACATGCTATTGCTCTTCACCTTGGAGACCTCTCACTCACTTAAACACAGTTTAACCTTTGGATGGTAAAACGTGAACGTGCTGGAACTGAACAGTTCCTGGCACAAGTGAGAAGCTCATCAGAGGATGTTTTCTGATGTACCAGTGCTTTGGAAAAATACTTCCTGCAGGTGTTCTGAAATCACCTGGAGTTTTTCAGGAGCTGCTTGATTTAATTTTCAAGTCCCTGCTGTGGTCATACAGACAAAATCTGGTAGGTCCCTCACGATCAATTACCTTCTGCAGGTGTTAAGTGGTAGAAGATAACCCTGTCAGATGTGTCTGGCTTCTTTTTTGGCCAAATTCAGCTTTCTTGGAGGACACAGAGGAACACAGGCAATGAAAGGATGGCTCAGTACAGCAATATTTATGGAAGACTTCTGGCCAATTCCAGCTTTGGAGAAATGACACATTATTTGAGAAGTCCATAAAAATGAAGACTCACAAGACAATTTTGTCCAAGTCCTTCAGTCTGTGTAGGGGGATGAATGGGACTGCATTCCTGGGAGTGACAGGAGGTCCTTCTCAGCAACTCAAGAGACACTGCTACTGACAATATCCCAAACCACAAGGCCCAGAGAAGAACTGTGTGACTGTAGCACTATACTCCTCATGGTTCTCCAGGCCCTACACCAAGGCAGCTACCACTGACCACCCCTTGGCAGCAGGTAGAGCTGCAGGATGCCAAAGAGGTTGCTCAGGCTGGAAGAGCTGATTCCATACCAGACCAAACAGTTGCAGACCCTAGTCACTGCTTAGAATTCCTCTCTGAAGGCTTTTTATGTTTCAGGAAAAAAACTCGAACAACAAAACCCCCAAATATTTTGAGAAGGCTGTCTTATCAAGCTGCAACAGCTTGAGGAGGACTTATTCCAAGCAACCAGTGCTGGCAGTCTGTGCACAGACTAACAGCAGGAGAAGCGGAAAAGAGAGAAGGAAGAAACAATTTTTAAACCAATTCTGCCTTAAAATAACTTCTATGCAAAACCTAGGTACATCAGTGACAGCTGTAGTTTTCAAAGGCCATAGAAGCCCTCACATCAGTTGTTTGGTGTCCTTAAAGGAACCATACAAATTGTGTATTCACAGATTGCAGAGCAGCACTTCACAATTACATTTGCAAAGAAATTTACACATGCTTATACACAGAGAAGTCCTTATTCTCTAACTTTAGCCAACTTCTTAAGGAAATGACACCAGCTGAGTATCACCCAATAAATTCTAAACCTGCTGGCTATTTCCAACTAAACTCAAAGAGCAGGAGAGGTCTCAGCAAGAGCTAAAATTCTCCATGGTTAAACAGCTGGAGAGAAGCATTTGAGGTGTTTCCATAAGGCAAAGGATGCAGTGTGAGCATAGACAGAAGAAAACCTGTGCAGGAGAAAGACCAGATGACAAAAACCCCTTCAACTGGACCTTGGAATAACTGAACCTTTCATTACAAATTCAAACGTAACAAGGTTTCTTTAGTTCATGAAATGTTCTTATGAACTAAAAATACAATTTCACCCATTTCTTTACATCAGATACACTGCTGGTTTTTTTCTCCCAGACTTCTTATAAAATATAATTAATTTAAATTTTAAAGACCTTGATGGGTTTTCTCTCATCATGGAACAGTAAGTGAGATTAATAACCCTGTTACAGAGCACTTAAGTTCATGGATCATTTCCACAGTAACATTTTCTTAATTTTTAAAACGCACCTTTTATTTGATTTAGAGGTTAGTGCTAATTTATGTAATAAGAGGGAGAAAACCTAAGAGTGAGTCAGTGTTTATTAACCTTGCTAATAGGACAGGCTTTTTCAGGCAAAATGGATAGATCTTAATTAGTAAAACAGTTGCATTGTCATTTAGCCAATTAATCCTTTCCAAACAAGGGAAGCAGTAGCAATTTCACTTGCAGTGAATGGAAATAAACTTGTCTGCACTTTCTGCACATCAATTTACACATTCTGACTTTTCCACTTGCATGAGTAAAAATGCAGCCCTTAAATTCCCAGAATAAGGCACATTTTCCATTACATCACTCCTTTTTCTTCCAATTAATTTTCTGTAACATCTCAGTCCTTTTCATCAAACACTGAACACAGAACTGTGAAAAGCCACCAACTGCAGGTTATAATTCTGAAGGTTTATGTCCCATTTCTGAAAGTGTTCAGTAGTCAACCAGGGGCTGACTTAAGAGGTCTCATGAAAACCTAAGACTTCAGATTATTTAGCCAAATTTCATGTTCTTAGACACAGCTGGAGGGATATAATGCACAGACATCTGCACACTACCATCAGTCTCTTTGAATTTTAGGAAGATTTCAGTGCAAGGTAATAGCATTTTCTATTCTTTTCACACTGAAACCTGGCCCCTAAAAGCCTTAAAACACAGAAAAGAGGATCACTTCTACAGAAAGGGGGTTCATTTCTCTGAAGGCTGGTGCCTACCGCTGGAGAATGGAGAAGCATGATTAATTTCCATTGGGATGACCAGGCAACTGTTCTGGAGAAGGGAGGAAAGCTGATATTGCTACAAGAAAAAGAGATTCATTCTGTTTAATCACTATTGTTTCTGAACTCTTAGTCCATCTTTACTAGACTAGATGTTTAGCTGATAGATAACAGTTCTAAATAATTATCTTATGCTTGATTTACCTAATCTGTGAATTATGAACTGTGAATGCTTTCACTGTAAACTGTGAGAATGTTTTTGTCATGGTCATGTTAAGAAACATGCTCAACTCTTAGCTCATCTCTTAAAAGATCAACTGCCTCCCTCAGCAGAAGAAAAAAAGCGATGTGTACAAATTCCAGCAGCCGTTTGTAGTCAGAGAAATCTGCAGATATCCAGGCCTACATTCTGAACAATCCCTTGTCAATTAGACAGTTAGCAGAAACTTAACAGCTTTTAATTTCTTTGAAGAGAGCAGAGATACTTTGTAGCTAGTATAATACAGCTATTCTGCAGCTTTCTCACCCCACTTTCCCAGTTTCTATCGCCCTGGGCTTTTTACAGCTTGTCTACACTGATCACTCTCTGAAATAAACTTCTGTTCTTACGGGTTTTAAGTACGCCCGGAAACAAGTATGGCTTCTAGGAAAGTAGTGTGTATTGCTGCAATTTCCATGCCTTTTAGTACCGAAGATTTAGGCTTTTCATCACAAACAGCCTGGACTACTCTTCAAAATGAGCAATCAGCTTACTATGAATAAAACAAATTTTGTCTGAAGTCCAGCTCGGTGACAAGAAAGTGGGAGACATCTCAGCTGCAAGACGATATGCTGAGAAATGTCCTTTCCTAAGGAATACATCCTGAGCATTACAGGTTTTTCATGAAGCTCTGCAGTTCATTCACGCAGCCCATGCACCCTTTTGCCAAGAGCTGTGCATTGAATTAAACCCCTGAAGAGCTAATGAGACTTGTTTGGACATTGTCTTTGTGGACAGTAATGGTGTTCAAGTCTTCCTATTTCTTAAAAATATCAAATGTACGGTTTACTGTTAAGTCTGAGATTTAGCAACTTAGCTGCAAAAATTCAAGGACAGGTCATAACTAAAAAAAACCCCAACAAAATCAGAAGAATTTGGTCATGAGGTCTTTTTACATTTTATTTGAAAACAATGGGCTATAAATTAATTACCAAATTATTTACATGGTAGTACTGAGGTTTTTCTGGTCTTTCACACCACAACAAAATAAGCAGGCTGAGGTTTCTCACTGGAGTAATTATTGTGTTTGGGGTAGTGGGCACAGTGAGAGTCCCTGACAGAGGTGGCATTACTGGTAGGTGGCATTATTAGTGGTTCTCTTTGCATAAGAAGTTGCTGACCTCAATGAACAAAAGTAAATGTGGCTGGGACAGGGAAGACCTCATACATTAACAGAATAAGCAGGGCTAGGCCATGGACTTTGTAAAATTACTCTTATCCCAGAATAAGGGTTTTATTAAGTGCTTTCAGCTTCAATGCCTCCAGATGTTTTCGAACTTTCTCTCCGAGCTCATTGTTTTGGGGTTGAAAATGTCCATCAGGACCGTTGTGTGAGTCTCTGCAAGAAATTTAAAGCAACATTTGTATTTATAATAACCAGGGAAACTACTCAGGAAAGCTGACAAAATCCAAAGAAAGAGGCACTCGCGATTTCTTTTTTCATAATGAACACAGAGCGTATTCCATTACTTATGCAGAACTAGAAAAGCAGTGAAACTGTGGAAAGGACACCTAGCTCTTGGCTTGGCCATTTAGGAAAATTAACCATCTGACAGGTAAACACAGCCTGACTGAGTTTTACATTTTATCCATGAAAGAACACATGCTGTGATTGCCAGAACAAAAGCAGCCACATGAAAACCTTATGGATAAAAATGCTGAAACTGCTGTAGAGAAGCAGTATGTTCTCTGGCATCTAGTGAAATACCACCCTCTCAATAACAACAGAGAACCTTTCACTGACAACATAACAGATTGGGACTTCATTGTTTGCTAAGAAATTTTTGTTTCCCCCTTTACAAACTCAAAATAACAGAGAGGATTTCAACAAGTAAATATCAATACCCACAGTTGTCTAATATTGAAAACTACTTTCATTTTTTTTTTCTGAAACATCTAAGATTTAAAAAAGAAAGAAACTTAAGGTTATAAAACTACTCACCCAGGAAGAGCACCATCCAGCACTGTATCACTGTGGAGGAAAAAGGTCACTCTTTAGTTACACAAGCTGTCCCAAATCCCCATGTTCTGACAAGCAGTGTCATAAAATGTAAAATCAGCACTGAGTGAGACACATCTACATTTTTACAGCAAATTCTTTTCAATTTGTGCTGTAGTAATCACAAGACAGCAATCAGTGCTTTGTCAGAGACCTCACAATACGCAGCACTGTTTAAAGTTTAATGGCTGACAGCTGAATGGGATTTCAATGCCAATCAAATTATTCCCCTCTAAAAGTAAAGCAGACACTCAAATCTCTTGATAGCTCTGAAAGTTTCAGCTTATCTTGCACATCCTAGTATCTGAGCCACATCACGACCACTTTAAAGACAGGACAACTGTTGGACAGAAATGAATTCACTTGCTCCAAGTCCCACAAGAACTGTGAAAACACAAGGTTAGAACCCAGCACTTTCACCTGTGTTGCTCTGCAGCCGCTTGTTACCCACACTGCCTGCTGCAACGTATGTTGGGGGAGTGTGAAGCTCAGACAGAGCAAACATGAAACACTCCTAGGTAAAGCTGGAGAAAAAAGCACCACGACAAGGGGAAATTCTAAGGTTCTAAGTTCTGCCAGCATTAATAAACACTTAACCAAAAGGGTGACTGAAAAGCAAAAGTCACTGGCCCAAAAATGCTTTATATCTCTGAGAAAGCAAGCAAACTGCCTCGAGCGTTTGATCATACTGATATAACCAAAGTCAGAGAGATCCAGGCCAGAGTGTCACATTCACACATGCTTTCTGAAGTAAAATCCAGAGACTGAATTTGCAGTACAAATTTGCTCAAAGTACTAGATCTACATCCCACTTCTGACAGAGCCCCCAGAGTATCCCAGTATGACTTTCTATGCTATTCTGAAAGGGATGCTTGACCTCAGATTCCTTTCCATTCCTCTCTCCTAATTTCAAATTATATCTACCTTTCTTTTTTTGCTGATTCTTCTTCATCTTCTTCTGAGAGTGCCTCCCCAATCTGTGGAAATTCAGCCCTCACCATCTCTGGAGTAAGAATCATGTTGAACTCAGCTGCATCTGTCTCACTAAAAGTTAGTAAGATGACAAACAATTTGCCTTTGTCCTTTTTATTTCAGCCAACAAAAACAAATGTTTTATGCAAGAGGGACTTGGTGCTTTTGCCTTTGAGGATCTCTTGGGACAGGCTTTGACACATTCATACCAAGTGGTTTAGACATAGTCAATCACACCACATACAGAACAGAGGAGAAACTTACTGATCAATTATGTTCTCCTTGTCTCTCTCAGGTAAGTCATACAGCACTGGTGGTACATCTCTTGGAAGCATATCTAAACTGTAAGGATCCCTGTGATGGAAATGGTATTTGTTTAATGTACGAATACTAATGGTATTTTCATATTTTGAAGCTTCACAGCAGTTGCAGTTACAATGAAGATGATATACTTTTAAATATTTGTGGAAAATCTGGGTGCACCAGAAACTGCTGTGGTACGAGGGGATGTGAGCCTGAGAGATGTTGGCTACCACGGGGTGCAAGTGTCTATAAATTAAAAGTTTTACAGACAGACAGAGTTTGTACCTCCTGGGGTCTTCTAGGACTGAGTCAACAAGCTTTCAGGAGAGATGCTACTGAAAGCCCAGACTGGAACTGTCCTTCCTGGGCTAGGCATTTCCTCTAATCATATTGTTCTTAACCCACCCTTCTAGGAGTTCAGTAGGAGTTTTTTCTGTTGGTTTTGGATTTCTGAGCAGCAATTAATTCCACCTGCAGGCCTACTTTCATTTGTGGGTCTAGTGACTGATCAATACTGTTACAGGCAGCAGAAACTAGTGCAAGGTAGAGGCATTGTATATTCAAATTCTTCCTCACCTAGGTGTTGTATTTGTCAAGGTGGGAATGTCAGAAAAAGTGGAATAGTCCAATGGTGAGAATTTTCTCCATTCCATTACTCCACAAATCACTTCCTGAAATGACAAGTGCTACAATAATCAGACCTCTAATACATAATGCAGTGGGGAGAGAGGCTTGCAGGACAGAGCATCTTGGCTGAGAATTGAATTTGGGGAGCTGAATTTTTCAAAGATCCTTCCATCACTGTAAGGACATGAAAATACAACAGTGAACACATGGAAAGAGCAAAGAAACACTCAGGCATAAATAAGAGACATGGATAAAGCCAAACTAGAACTCGCTATTCTGACCCATGTACTGACTATTTAGGTGCATGCATAACTTACATTTGAAAATATATTCTATGTAGAATGACTCCACCTTCCACTTTGATTCCTTAGAGCAAGTTCTCAGCAAGAACATACCGAAGGCAGGAAGTCATACAATAAACCCGAAAGGCCATACCTTGTGATCCAGAAATTTCTTTTGTGTGACTGGAATACTGGATCCTTTGGGGCATTCCTTGGTAAAGGTATATTTTGGATGAGGACAAAGATGATATTCAATACTTGATTCACAATAGGTCAAAGGATGTAAAAATGGAACTAATCCTGGAGTGGGGTTCTAAAAACAATGAAGAGATAATTTTAATAAATTGTTCTGAGCACCATAACAAATTAAATTAATGAAAATTGAGTTCTTACAATTATTAAAGTCTCCCTAGATTCACAGCTTTGTCTCACTGTGACTGTTCTGTTTGGTGTGATCCTTCATTTTCTGTCTCTTCCCCTCATCCTACAATCTTGTCTGATTTATTCATGATCTCTACTGTCTAAAATACAGCATTTTAGCTGTTGTCTCCAAGTCTGGAAGGAAAAACTATTGCCTAATTACTCTGAAATCCATTGCTGATTCTCTGAATAGTTCAGAATCCTAGAAGGGAAACTGGACTTGCTGTGGTGGAAGCTAATGAACATTCTGCCATCAGTTTCACTGCACTAGCATCTGTTTCTAGATAAAGCCCAATCCTGGGTAGTGTGGGATCAAGCTGTGCCTGGCTCTTACACTGGTATGACAGAGGGATGAAAAAGATGCAGAGAGGATCTCATCAGCAAGTCCACTGGAGTCCTAGCTGCGTGCAGGGAGGACAAGTCTACATCACAGATGTTCTGCCAAGATCACCAGACCAGCACAGCGGGCTCTGGCCCCTTGCAGCTAAGAAGAGCTGGGAGCCAGAGCCCCCCAAGCCAGGCACAGTGCCCTGCTGGCTGGGAGATCTGCCTGTGCCCATGCACTGCACTGAGCCCTACAGCTGTCTCTGCCTGCTCAGAGGTACCTGGGCACCTCCAGCCTGCGCTGCCCTGTGTGGGAAATACCTCCTGCAGCTGGTGCGAAGCAGCACAACCTACATGACAACAGTAACAGAAAACCCTCCCATGCAAGTGATGCTGATTTTTTTGAATGTCTGTGCCTAATAACTTGGAAATGTGGTTTGGGATGCTCTGAGGACTCTTAGAAGCTGTAAGGCAGCAGGATGCAATGTGAGCAGAGTTTGACTTCACTTCTCTCAGTTCACTCAAGGATTAGGCAGAACTGTAGTCCCCCAGCTGAACAGTAGGAAAAGACTGCACCTGTCCTGCCTACCTGGGCAGGAGTGTGAGGTTACAGAAGAGATGCCAGGAGCATGGTTTTTCCTCTAACATCCAAATGGGGAAACAAATGGAGAAGAAGGGAGGGGTTCCTTGGTGTTCCCAGAAATCTCGTGATCATTTCTGGAGTGTCAGACTGGAAGAGTGTCCAGTTCTCTGCTTTCATGGGCAATTTTGTCTTATCATTCCTACCCTAAAATGATGAAAACCCACCCTAAACTGAAATGGTGCCCCTCTCAGTGGGATGAGCTCTGTGACTCCTATCTGCCAGAGCTCACACCATGGAGAATTACTCTCACTCTGGATAGTTTTATAACCAATCTTAGTAAGAGAACTGCCCACAAATTCCACATCAGGCTTCTGATGAAACAAACACATTTCTGCTCCTTTCTAAGGTTTTTCATGGAAGTCAACTCCTACTTACAAAAATGCGAAGTGGGTTGTACTCTGTCGGATGGACTAAAGCTTGGGGAGGAACCAGGTTTAAGAGGCTGATATCCTCTTCTGCTGCTTCTTTGTGAAAATCTGTCCTCTGAGAGAGCTGCACCTCAGGAGAAGGAACTACTTGAATCAATTCATCCTTGAAAAACACAGACATCAAAGGTTTCAGAGTGTAGTAAGTCTTTTGGTATGAAATGTTGAGGCAAAATTAATCAAATAATTGTAGAAATGTAGGGTTGGGAGTGACTTTGTTACCTGGGCTCCCTGTCTCAGTGGTCGGGAAAGTTTTACAGGTTTGTAACTTGTAGCTGCATAGTATGTACAAAATGGCTCATACTTCATAATGTTGCAATGCTGAGGAACCTACGTGCAAAGAAAAAAGATGTGCTGCAGGAAACGACAATGATGACTTTCAGTTTACTCACGAAAGGAATGGAACGTTTGGCTTTATCATGGACACATCACATCTCCATGGTAAAAGACACTTGGAACACTATCCCAGAACAACACTATCCAGTATACAACCAAAACTTTGAGAAGCCATACTTCACCAGAACTTTGATGTTTGAGATATAATAATTTCAGCTGAGGTGATTCATCTCTGTCTGGAGAGAGGGGACTGTTTCTGGCTATATGTTAGGTATGGAAACTGGTGAGATTTGGTTTTAATAAAAGCATGCTAATCATACAGACTTACTAAGGAAACATTTCTTCTGGGCTACACAGAGGCCACTGAATCAGGCTGAAAACGCTTAACTGGACAGGTAAGAGAAACATGAGGGAGCTGTAGTGACTCACCTTCAAGTCGTAAAAAGATAGAATGTGTTCGACTTTCACATCCACAGATTCAATAGGAACTAGGCCAAGAGCATCAGGTTCCTGAAAAAGAACAGTATTTAAAACCAGTAATATAGTGGGCATTTTGTTTTGTACTGGCAGCAATCCATGAGCACAGCTAATTGAAAACATATGGAGATAATTATGCAAATATTTATTTTATATAGTTTAATATTTTGGCTGTTCTTTCTTGGACTTTGGCATTTCAGGTTTTTTTTGTTTTCTTCTGAAAAATGGATGTTAACTACCTCTGAATATTAATGTATTGCTCATAATTTTAGGATCCAATTAGGAGAATGAAAATATTTTTTTACTGTTTTCAGCAGAATCCTTAGTAAATCTGAAGTCCTGAATTAATTTGTCAGAACCTCAGAACAGCTGTCACATTGTGAAATTTTAATAAAGGGACTACCAGCCCTGGGGCCAATATCTTCAACAAAATTCTATCTAGAGTGCTGACTAACATTTTAGTTGCTGCACTGTACCTACCAAATAACTTTGTAGTTCACGGGAACTGTAAAAGGGGAATTCAAAAGGCAATATACGATCTTCAGATATGCTGGAAGAAAAGCCCTTCTGTTCTTCACTCTTCTCTGTTTTACTGAAACTCCTGCTTTCTGTCATGAGTGGAAAGCAAATATTAAGATTCTATAATATATCTTAATACACTGTTTCAGAAATAGAATCAAGCCACAAAATGTATTTAGCATTTTCCTAAACCAGGATGTCTAGTAATTTTAATATAAAAAGTAAGTTATTTTTTCCTAAAGACTTTAAATGTCACATCTACAAGATATGAGCACAATACCTTGAATAGCAGACAGATTTAATTTCCCCTTTCCTAAACAGACATTACAGCCCACTCCTTCCAGCATGGCTCTCAGCAAGTCTGAGAGAAGTGAGAGGCCTCTCTTACATTAAATGTCATTACACCTTCTATTTGCAGCATTCCTGCATCTCCTGCATCCTGGGAATTAAAAGTGGCTATCTGCAGAAGCAAGAAAAGGCCTGATATGGAACAGCGTGTCTCAGGAGCTGTCAGATTGTGTATGTCTACAAGAGAGCGGGAAATAAGAGACCTAAATTCTTCTCTGTCTCCCATATACCCAACTGTGACTCCCATCCAAAGCCAGTTTTCTTCTATGATGTTAAAAACAAGTCACTTTTCCAGACCAGCCCTTTCATTTCAATGTAAAAAAAGCAGCAATTGATTAAAAGCACTTCTGTGAGAAAACAGTGAGGACAAAAACTCATCCCAGTACTGGCCACATGGCAATGTGTCTCATGGTTCCTACTGTCTCATTTCACTGAGTTCAGACATCTTGCCTTCATCACACTCAGGTGTCTTTCCCCCTTCCATACCTCCCTGCAAGAAGCTCCTCTCATCCTGTGTCTCTCACCTCTTATGCTCCACCTGACCTGTTCATCTCCCCGTCTCTCATACAGTCCCATTGTTCCTCAGGCCTATGTATAGAACCCCAGAATGGTCTGGGTTAGAAGAGAACTTTAAAGATCACCTAGTCCAACCCTTCTGCCAGGGGTAGGGACATCTATCACTACATCAGGTTGCCCAAAGTCCCATCCAGCCTGGCCTTGAACAGTTCCAGCGATGGAGTATCCACAGCTCCTGCCCTGTTATTAAGCAGATAAGCTGCAAGGTTCCTAAGAATAGTTAATCACATTTTTAAAATCTGGTAAACACCATGTATGAAAAATAGATGTATTTTGACTACAGCCATTTCCACCTTTTAGCAGGGCCTGTTGTGTGATAGGACAAGGGTTTTGTAGTAATAGAAGGTAGTTTCAGACTAGATGTAAGAAGAAATTTTTCTGCAAGAAGGATAGTAAAACACTAGAACAAGTTGCCCAGAGAGGTGGTGGATGCCCCATCCCTGACATCATTCAAGGTCAGGCTGGACAGGGCTCTGAGCAACCTGATCTAGGTGAAGATCTAGGTCTCTGCTCTTTGCAGGGATGTTGGACTGGATGGCCTTTAAAGGCCATCTAATCCAAATCACTCTATGATTCTACCTTGTCACACTTCTGGTTTTTTCTGGAAGACTCCTTTGTAAGGACTCTGTCTTTAGGTCTATATGTAATGAACCTGGCATACTGCAGCAGAACCTGAATTATCATAGTCCATGACCAAAATGTAAACTTGTTCTTCTAATCCTTACCAGGCACAGACCCTTCCTCCAGACCTCTGGCCTCTCTGGTCAGTCCACGGAACAGACACAATAAACGATTTAGACGAATCTGAACCAAAATCTGAGAGAATGATTTTTAAGTTTAAATTGGACACCCTAAGATTTACAGCCATAGAAATACACTGTATATGTTAGACCTATATTTATTCTCCAGAGCTCACTCAGACATCTCTATTTAAGAATTTTTAATATCATTTTCTGTTCAGGAGAAAACGGGAAGGAAAGATGTAGAATGGATCTCAACTCTATAATGACATTACACAATAAATACAGTTAAAACCTTAATTTAGTCTTACAGGTTAATCAGACCTTTTTTTTTGGCTAGGTTCTAATCCTTCAGCTGTGTTTACTGGCATAGACAGATTAAACAGAGGGTGAACAGTCAGTTAACCAAGGCCATATGACTATTTGTGGCTCTGAGAATGAAGAGAGTAAACAGCAACCTGCTCTGTGTATTTGTCCATACCCCATAGAGTAAAAATGAAGAATCCTATGTTTTAATACCAGAAGGGGCCATTTAGTCACCTCTTTATTTGTGCAATACAGAAAAGAGCATTTAATTCAAGACCTCAATATTGTGAATAGATTGAAGAATATCCAAACTGGACACTGGAAGAGCAGGACATTTCCATCTTGTTTGCTACATTAAGATTTACTGGGGAAAGAGCAGTAGAGATGCAAGATTATATTTAAACCAAATGAAGCAAGTGATTTTACTGATTAGTCTTTAGTTTCCAGGTCTATACTTCCCTTATTTGAATTTATATCTGTTGTTTCCCAAGCTCCCATCATGCACCATTGCAAAGATTCTCTATCATCAGTAACCTCAGAGGAACTGGAAGGTGCTGCTCTCTCCCTCTACTTTCCCTCTCCAGATTAAGTGTCTCCTTATAGAGCAAGTGCTCCAAGCACTGAACATCTTGGTGGCTCTACACTAGCCCAAAACTGGGTGGAGTATTCTATATGCATTTTCAAATCTTTTTTGTGCAAAAGTATTTTTTACTTTTTTAAAAATCTGAATTTATCTGCATTTGTCTAGTATCAATTACAATATGAAAGATGAGCTGAATCCAAAACTTACTCTAGATCCTTATTTCCTGGTGAGGTAGGGGCATATTTGTCAAACTCCCAAATACCTAGCTAGCTGTGAACACTTCTTACATGCTGGTTTCATGTTCTTTTGTGCTGTTTCCAAGGTGTCATGCCATCACACTGTGTTCTGGTTGTTCACTTTACCTTGTACACTGCTTGTTGGAATTTCCTGAACATCCTCTTTCTGCTCTCCCAAGGGTCATTATGGAGCAAGTCAAATGTGGGATGGACACTTGGTTGCTGCATGGTGTATTTTTAAAAAAGGAAACAGAAAATAAAAAGGACAACCCTTTTAACAACTGGATAAGGGAGAAATTTTCTCCAGGCCAAGCCATTCCTTGGCCTGAATCCGTATGTTATTTCTAAATACTGAAATTAAATCCAGTGAAAATATTTGCAGCATTGGCATTTAACCAGAAGCCTTCACTGCAGGGCTTAATGGGAGGTAATCACCAAGTACTTGCAGATGTAGAATGGGGAATGCAGAGACAATGTGGCATGGTTTGCATCCACACAAATGACCAACGCAGACTACGACTTAAGTGCACTCCATGGGCAGCTGGTCAGCAGAGAGAATGGACAGGGGCTCTACCAAATACACACTTTATCTTGCACAGACGTGAAGTTGGAATAGCTGTATCAAACCAGGGGCCCAGCAAAACCACTATCCTTTCTCCAATAATGGCACACACCCAAAGAAGGGTGAAAGACGCCACAGAGAAGGGCAAAAAAAAAAAAATCTAAGTATCAAAAAGGTTCCTGTCAATCTGACCTGCAGGTAAAGGTTGCAAATCTTGTCATATGCTTAACCTTACAATGAGGCTTGAGAAAGCTTCTGCTGAGAGATCTTTCAGAAACAAGCAATATAAATCTCAGGTTAGGCCTGCAGATTTCCACTTGACTCTCATATTAGATCAGAACATTAGAAGATGAGTTGTGCATGTAGCATGGTGCTTGTCCCAACTAGAAGTAAAATTGCAAACTACGTACTGACACAGAAATAGGAATATCAGGAGGAAAAGTATTCGATGTCAAACATCTATGGCTGTTTGTTAGCTTGGGAGGTGATAATATAGCATGTATATAGCAGGCTATAAAAACATATGAACAAACCTGGTCAACATGCCGCGTAACACGTCTGAAGGAAACTTCTATTTCATCCCTCTGAAACTCCTGTTCTATGATAGGATCTCCTCTTTGGATCTAATGTGAAGAAAAATCATATTAGCACAAAGCATCCAGTGACTTTTTTCGTCCATTACAATTAGTGAAACTCATAATGTAACATTCTGGAAGTGTTTAACAAAACACAGACTTCATTCCCTTTTAGGGAGTGATTATTGCAACCCTTAAGCAAGTTAAACAAAGTAAAAAAAAATCTTTTTAGGTCAGAGTTTCAATCAAATCTCTGTCCTAATGAAACATGGTTTGCTTTGCATAGCCAGAATCAGCAGGTAAGGAAACATGCTTCGAAACAAAGTTAACATACATCTAATTCAGTGATACAACAATCTCACAATTCAGATACTTTTTTTACTCATTTCCTTATTTTTAGTATTAAATATAATGTTTTATTACTGCTTAATTCAGTGTATATATCAAGACTTTACCCTATGTATAAATAATTTCACTCCCACAAACAGTTGGAAGTCAGTGGGATGCCAGAAGCTACTTGAATATCCAGGAGGCAGGATAAGAGGGACAAGCTCCACCTGTCCCTGAGGGCTATGCCACACATGGAAAAATATTTCCTGCCACCAAGTATTGCTTATTGCTGTTGTCACCTCTGTGGAGGAGGACCCGCAGTCTGCAGTGACTGGAAGAAACCGAAGAACAAGAGGGTGAAGGAACAGAAGTGCAACCTGATGAATTATGTCCTCATGGCTCTGTGTGGGAGTACTGACTGGATCCAGCTCTTTGAATGTGAGCTATTCAGGAGAGCAGCTCCTCAGGGGTACAATACAAACAGAATGTTGGATGTGGCCTTGGTGCTCACAGGATTATGCTGGAATGTGGCACTGTGGTGAGACTGGGTGGCTGGGTGCAAATCTGCTAGGTTGGGCAAATATTGTTACATTTCTGGTGATATCTTACCCTTCTCTCTGTTTACTTTCAAGATAAAACCACCCCTGAAACAGTGATGCACAAGCACAATAAATATATGACTGCAGTAACAAGCACAGCTAGCACAGGTTTGCATTGACGTATGAAGAAAAACTGAACATGTGGAGAGCTTGATACAATTCACTAGTGCACTGCATAATCTGAAAGTGTAAGTTTGGTTTTAAGTTTACAGAAAAAACACCAAAGACTAACCTTGTATTGCTCTTCCCTTTGTCGGCTTTCAATAATCTCTTTCTTAAATTCCACAGAGATTGGATCACTTCCCTTATGAACCTGCCTGCATTCACAGTGGAGACAAGAAAAATGCTTTACTTAATGCACAGTTTGCTTATTTAAAGGCCAACAGACTTACTCTCCTCTTCCTAAGATGCCTAGGTGTCCATGACAGTCAGTGTATGAGATAATCTGTGGATTTCAAATGAAACCATGATGTGCCTACACACCTTAAGGGCACAAGATGAGGTGCCTGAGAACAAGCTCAGGTGAACAAGGTTTTCAACAGGTTTCTTTTTGAATGGAACCATAAGGCAATCAAAGACCTCATTGGGTATTACTGTGGATTACCACTGAGTCTGCTCGTAGCAGGAGACAAAAAAAATGAAACAACAATAACTTAGGCTGAAACCAAACATATCAGGACACGAAAAGGCAGCATTCTGCACTAGTGGATGTCTCATACATCATCCATAGAGGCCTTGGTTAAGCAAATCCCAGTCTCATTAATGTGGTTAACTAACGTGGTTAACTAACTCTTACCACTTCATATGATTTGCTTCCTCTTCCTGAACATTTTGTTTGACTTTTAGTTGAAAAATAGCATCCTTCATCTGTCTGGTCTTTATCCCTTCTCTGCCTTGGGAAAGGGCTGCAGGAACATCAGAAAGGCGTATCACACCTCAGTCTAGATTGGATTTTTAATTGTGAAATCCATCCATTAAGATAAGTGTACCCATTAATACATAAAGCTAAAATGAGAGTTCTTAGAGAAACAAGTCACATCACCTCAGCGATTCTGAAGCCAAGATCCTCATCAGACCTACAAATAATGCTAAAACCAAGTTTATGCTGTTTAATTACTTTACCTTCTTTTATGTCCTTTAACTTCAATTTGCCTGGTTGCTGAATTAAAACAGTAGCTACAGCATACGGATTTGACAAGTCTGTGGGGAATCTGAGGTTCTGGTACTCAATTTCCTATGAGATATAAATTAATAGGAAGAAACAGAAACATGGGAGATTTTCAGCCCAGAAAAGTACTTGTAATTATTATCTTTTCACACCTTTAGTTTTTGAATAGGCTTCGACTGTAGTTGGCTGAAACGGTCTCTTCTCCACACCATGGATTTTCCAGACACAGCTTTTTTCTCTGGATGATTTTGTTGTTCATCAAAATGTTCTTTTCTAGATGTCAGAAGGACACATTGCTTTCATAAGTCTCTAAATGGCATATAAGTCAAATTTTTTCACAAAAAAATTAAGTACAACCCAAAAGGCTCAAAATGCCCTGCATCTTGCAAGGTCTCAACAATAACGAGTGGGAATGATAGAAGCAGAGGATGCTCAACACTTCTCTAAGGATATAGAACTTCTCATTATATTTATTTTGTTTGTTTCACTTCATATAGATTCAGGATGTTTTGGGCAAACAGTGTAAAAAAGCAGGTACATGTATCAACAGTAGAATTACATCAGTGCATTGTAAGTCTCCAAAGATGCTAATGCTTAAAATGATCATAGCAAAATGGTATGAAATCCTATTACATGAGTATCTTTTAGAACTGGGCAAAAATACTCAAAGACCAGTCAGTCACACATACATCAGAGCCAGATGTGGTATTGATGTTCCTGTGAATACACACACATAGGGTTTTGAGTGAAACTCTGAAACCCGTAACTGCATTGCCATTTGTGCTGTTCCATACTCAAGTGGGGAATACTTCACAGTTACTTTGACTTTTCCATTGCCTGGAATGATTCCTGTGATTAGAGGAGAAAAACAGTAAGAGTCCATATAACACGAGCCCACTTAAGTATGTTGCAATTGATGCTGGCCTACTTTTTTTTTAAACAACTTAATGTTTGAGTGGATGACAGTAGGCATGGAAAATATTTCAGGTCTCAAAACATCTTTCAAAAACTATGTCCACTGCCAGATAATAGAAGGTATTTTGCAATAGCTGAGAGATTTGACAATAGGGCTATAATATTTCATACTGCTGTGAAAATGACTGCTTGTTTATATGTAGAAATTCTTCACTTGCATCTGCTAGTCTTAAGTATTTGGTGCTTTCTGCTTTCATAAGCAGAGCATTATAAACATATTCCTCTGCCTTTTCCAAGCTAGGGGACTCATCTGGATTTGATGCATTACCTGTCTCTGCTCGACCTTATTTCCTTACTACCTATTCCATTATTAACTCAATCACTTTAACCACCATTCATATCCCTAAATATTAAGGGCCTTTTCCAACCTAAGTGATTCTATGATTCTATAATTACTCCGAGCACAATGGCTTTGAGCAGGAGCTGAAACTTTTTAGTGCTTTTCAGATAGCCTTCAGCCACAGTTTCAGGCTACCAAAATTTCTGACTTAAGTTTTACTGGGATGACTCTTTTTTTCCGGGATATTCTTCTGGGAAGACAAATACCGCACAGACTGTTTGGAATATCCCATATTTTGTCAGAGCTGGCATTTTGTCATAGCTGGGCATTGCCTAAAGAAACTTAGAGCCAAGATGGCAATTTGCCACTGCAGATGACTGGCTGCATTTACCTGGAGAAACTCTGCCTGAGGCAAAGGTTTTTTCTGTACAGCACTGAATACACTGTCACAAATAACTATACTTAATAAATACAGATTTAACATTTAGAATTTTAAAGAAGTCAGTCTACCAAATGTTGGCTGGACAGTGAAGGCTCTGTGAGGCTGAATAATATCAATGTGGAATTCAAAATCTATGGGACAGCTGCACTGCAACGGGATAACATACTCCTTACTGGAAAGAGATAAAGCAAAAATTAAATTAATCAAACTACAGTTGCTCATCAATTACAAGCTGGGAAGTTGTATTATGCACACTAAATTACCTGCATTCAGAGGGGTGGGTTACTTATTAATGTGAAAATCATAATTCCTCACTGTTCCAAAACAGCTAAATATTTCAGATCTTTCATTCCCCCAGAAAATAAGAGTTAAATCTTGATTTGAATGCTGGACATGACCTTCTCCTACCCATACAGAATTTGATTATGGAAAAATCTTTAAAATCTACTTTTTGGGAGTTATTTATGTCCATTCTCAAATTCTTGTAGACTGTAATATCTAGCAAGTACAAACAATGCAAAATGGAGCAACAATGAGTACAGAACCTGAAAACAGCCTTTCCCATGGCCCTCATCATGCAAGATGATAAGAAAAGAAAGTGTTGAAAATTCCAACCCACCAGAATGACTGGACTTTAACCACTGTAGAAATAATGATGCTGGGGCCTGATTTTCATAATAGTCCTTTATGTCTCATGCAGGTTGTGTGAGAAGTATTAGCATACATCTTTTCAACCTGTCTTGCCTTTCTATGCAACTGTTTTCACAGACCAAACTGAAACACAAAAGCTTTGGTGCACCACCACTCATCACCCCGCAAATCAAGATCAATTTACGCAGGCTTATTTCTGGTTTTTATCAACTGTCTGACTGAAATCTTATCCTGCTGATTAGCAAAGAATGCACGTTACTCACAGTGTTCCTCTGGAAAGCACATTTTCAAATGCCTAAAGAAATAAGCAATAATAGCCAAGTTCTTTTTTCTCTGCCTTACTATGGCCTGTTCACAAGAAAGATGCAATGGCAGACTGGGCAGGCAATTTGTTTTAGGGTATAGTGCAGCTTGAACAGTAACCAAAGTGCCTTAAAAACAAGCCAAATATGCCACCTGTTGCCTGATGTACCTAAGGAGAATGGTGGGTGGTAGACTACAGATTTAATCCTACATTTATGGAAGTAAAAGGCAGTTTTTCTATTGACTTCATGGGCTATGGACTGATCCCATGTTGCCTTGGGTTCTGTAAAGTACCAGCTGTCTGAGAGAGCTTTCATTTTTAGAAAGTTTTTACTAGTTTAATGCTTAAAAATACTGGTAAAAATTTAGGTTTGAAACCACGAGTTTTCTCTTCAGGAACTCTTCCAAATTTCCTCAGGAGTATCTCTGAGCATCCCTGGTGTGTTGAAAAAAAAATCTTATTATTTAAAATTATATTTTTTTCTCTTTCTAATATCTTCTTCGTATTCTGAAAATATGAAAATTCTGTACACTTCAGCACTAAAATGGAGCAAATAACAGAATGACATCATGCCTAGAGGCCCCCAGAATGTCAGGAGTTATGTTCAGTCCTGTGAGAAACTCACAATGTTATGATTCACTAAAGTTTAACAGACTAAGGAGGATTAGAAAAACAAACAAACAAACAAAAAGACACAAATGTTATTCTGCCACACTGAGCTCATTTTTACAGCAGACTTTTGCATGTTTCTTGTATGTGCCTTGCCTATTTATATTTCTGTGCTTGAGTAAAATTCATGAGTTACTTTCAACACATAGGCTAAGACAAAACCACCTGCTAAGACTTTCAGTTCCTAGAATTCACTCAAATCATTACACTAACACAAACCACCATAATTACAACTAATATAGCCAATATACTGCACAACTAGACCCTAATAAACAGGATCTGCCTTCTCCTTTTCCCATTCCCAGTTCCTAGTAACAACTATTACTGATTACTTCATGAGAACAGTCAGTGTTACGTCCATGCAATAGACAGAGTAAGATGAAGTCAGGTCATTAAATACTTCTAAATACAAGAAGCAAAAATACCCAGCTCCAACTCCACATGTGTTTAGCTTGCACAGCATTTATTTTACAGTGAATGTGCACCTGAAACCGTTCTTATACATAATTATTTTGCAGTCCAGATGGTAGCTGAGTTTCTTAAGGTTTTCAAGATATTAAGTTGTATGCGTAGAGGAAAATGAGATTTTTCAGTTTTTGGGCATGTCTCACAAAATGTGGACAAATGTCTGTCCTTAACTCACCTTTGACCAATCGATACATCAGACAGATTTATAAATGATGGAAATTCTACAACATTCATAGCAGGGTAAGCATGCATGGGAACAACTAAGGTATCATCTCCCTGCAAACAAACAAACAAACAAATGGGTGCAAATATTTATCTCTTACAATTAATAAACCATTGAATCATATAATGTTAAGGGTTGGAAGGGACCTTAAAGATCCTCCAGTCCCAACCCCCCCTGCCATTGGCAGGGACACCTCCCAGTAGATCAGGCTGACCAAGGCCTTAGCCAACCTGGCCTTGAACACTGCCAGGGTTGGGGCATCCACAATCCCCCTGGGCAACTGTTCCAGTGTCTCACAACCCTCACAGTAAAGAATTTCTTCCTATTATCTAAGCTAAATTTCCTGTCTTTCAATTAGTACCCACTAGTCCTTGTTCTACCACTACAGTTCCTGATGAATAGTCTTCTCCAGCTTCCCTGTAGTCCCTTTCAGATACTTGATGGTTGCTATGAGGTCTCCATGCAACCTTCTCTTCCCCAGGCTGAACAGTCCCAAATTTCTCAGTCTGTTATGGAAGTAAAAAGTGTCTCTAGTAGCTGGCCAGCAAGTGGGCATAAAACATCTTCAAGGTTATCACTGTGTTGTACCTCAGAATGTCACTATTCTATCTGCTTTCAGTATCCATCTCTTTCCACACTTAATGCAACTCTCTAGAGCTCCTCTGAGCTGCTCAGCTAAGACATTACATCAGTGTGGCACAAAAACTGATCTACTGGCAAAGAATAGCAGAATAAGTTATATAACCTTACTTACAGCTCTGGGATGTTTACAGAGAAAAAATTTTAATGCTTTAAGTTAAATACTCCAGTCAAGACTTACTGGGAATAAATCCATGTGTCTCTAGAAGATTAGCTATACCTTTATCATTATCATCACGCTCTAGTAGTTGTTTCACCCCATTACAACTCTGTATTTTGCAAAGAATCCTCACCTCACAGTGAATTCGGATGCAGTCATAGTAATACCGCCACTCATCAGGGCAAAAATCAACAGTAACCACATAGGACAAACCAGGGACAAGCCGGTGCTAGAAAATGACCCAAAACAAGACAGAAGCCATGTAAAAGCTGTTTACATGACACAAAACCTGTGCTGCATGCAAAGAGCAGCATGTAGGCTTTCTGACACTTACTGTTTTGTTGTATTTGATCTGAAAATACATTGTCTGGGGTGGTATTATGTGAAGATTTAGTGCATTGGTAGAAATATTTATCAGCTTCTGTAGAACAAAAGAACACAAAAATCACAGAAAACTTTACAACAGAAGAGGTCAATTAAGAATGCTAACTGTACTTTTTGTAAAACCTTCCATAGCAAAAAAGTAATCATTTTCACTTCAGTAGAAATAATTCTAAATATGTTCTGAATTTAAAAGAAAATTATGCAAAACTTACATCCTTCATTTTTATTCTTTGAAAACAAGTCACAATTCTTAACTAAGGAATAACAGCTGGTATCACTAGAAGGATGCTACTATTGAATCAAGTTCTAGTCCTGTTTTGTTTATGTGCAAAAGGAAGAAAAAATGAAACAACTGACTGACCACTTTTAGGGACACCTGAAACAACAGGAATTACATAATATCCCATGGTTCTGTTTTGGTTTACGAGCAACAAACTTTTGGATAGTGACAGTTCAACCTGTAAAGTCTCCTGCATTTGTTTACTTTCATTATATTCAGAGAACCTAGTTCATCATAACCACCGTCTGTCTCAATACACTTAAATCATGAATAAAAAGGGCATACAAAGGGAAAGCAGAGAGAAGAAAAGGAAATACCCAAACTATTCACAAGGAAAGGTAATCAAACCTAAGCATGGAATTTCCTTTCTCAGAATAAACTGTTCTTGTCAAAAGGTCAGCGGTGCTTTCAGAACCTTCCCACCAGTGAACATGTTTGCAGACACAGTGGCAGTCCAAGGACATTTTGAAAACAAGTATCTTATGGAGTTAAAGCCTGAATCCTTCACTCATGATGTGCAAGTCACATGTCACTAACACTGATGCAGACACGGGAAACAGGGAGTGCAAAGGAGGGTGGTGCTCACAGCCTGGCACTTGTCTCTCTTGTTACCACAGGGCCAATGCATTTAAGTGCTGCTTTTAGAGCACTCCACAGAGCAAAGGCCTCACGACCACAAGCAGTCAACTCAGATTCTGCTGTCCTTTTATGAGCCCCAAGGGGATCCCTGCTCCAAAACTTACAAGTATCTGTTGGTGATGTTTTCCAACTTCATACCCTCCGTAGTGTAACACAGCAGGCTCAGCCTGTACAACCCTGCTCCTCTGAAGTTCTGAATAAATCTCTACAGATCATAAAACAGGGAGAAAAAGAGACCAGAAACACACATGATGAGTGGTACTTACATTGATGTAGTCTAGTTATGCTATACTGATGTATTATCGAGGGGGAAAAAAAAAAGGTATTATTTCTCCTTTTAAGTAGGCATGAATTTATAAATGGAAAGTTATGGCAGCATCTACTACCCTAGCAGATCCATAATCCTGCCACCAGTTTATCTCCTAGCATCACAGGTTCAACAAGCTACCCTGAAATGTTGGGGTCAGCCAGGATCAGCACAGCCACTATTTCTTTTCTGACTACACCTTCCATGATTTGGGCTTGCAGGAAGCTGCAATTTAAGCAACAGCATGGGAGTTTTGCCTGTGAGTTGCAAAAAAAATAACAGCCAAGTGTCTCCTAGAATTGTCACAAAGTTGGCAACAGTTAGAGAGCAGGAACTTACTTGATTCCAGCAGGTGATTGGGGACAGCACGTCTTTTTTTAGGTTCCTCCACGAGGCTGCTCAGGACACTGGGTACTTTCTTGAAGGATCCCCTAGCAACTGTGATGTTTGTGGAGGCTGACTGAACCAGATCCATTTTGGGACAGAAACAGTATCTCAATGGCACTAAAATTCCTCAGTGCCTGGGGTCAAATAAAAACAACATAATGATCAAAATGTCTCCTCTTGCACTGGTAATATCTGTTGCCTAAAACTGCCTCAAAACATTTAGAAGGAGTTACTTTCTTTCCTTGCTGAAGTAGAACACTCTGTGTGTGCTAAATACAAGGAGAGAATGATTCCCGGAAACCTCGCTCCCACTGCAAGGCCTAGCACTCTGGGCGTATTCATTTGTCCTAAGGCTTGCTGGGGACATTTGCCTTTCAGGTCTGTGTAAAACATCTCTCTTCCTTCATGTCCACCAGCAGAGAGGAAGTTCTGTTAATTCCACTGTCTCAACTGATTTCTGCAGAGACATTCTTCCAATCTCTCCTGGGTGTTTGAGTTGTTAACTTGCAGATTAATTTTTAATTTTTAAATATTAATATGAGGGATAAGAAAACTGGCATTTGAATCTTTGGTTTGGATAGCATCATGTGGTTTATTTGTTCAGTGAAGATAACTGTAAACACAGAAAGCCATGAGCATTACAGATCCTGTGTTAAGTATGCACAGTTATCAGAACATAAACTTCTCTAATAACAAGTGCAAACTTTACGTAATAAAGACACCAGACATGATCCATCCACCAGAAATTATCTTCGAAAACACAGCACACAGAGCCCTTGACTCTTGTATGAACTGGAGAACTGCATAGAGAAAAAGACATGATACTTTTGGAACAAGTAATGAATTTAAAAGCCATGCTGGGATTTTCAGCCCTCAAGCAGGCAGCACTCAACAGTTTCAAAGCTGAATCATTACTCCACCTCCCCCTCTACATTTTATGGTCTCATATCTGGGATTTGTCTAGTTTTCCAGTCTGCTTTAGATCTTTCAGGCACAACTTGAGAGGTGCTTCAAGCTCATAAAGTGTTGTTTTGATTTATGGCTTTGTGCAGTATTAAATAATAAATAAGCAAGAAGCTTAAAATAATGTGCTACCAGGACCCTGGCCTTCATAATATAATAACTCCAAGCACAAATTTTCCACTCACGACAGAAAACTTGTAAGAGGAGCTGCATTATTGTGCACAACAGTAAATTTCTTCTGAGGTAGCAAGACCAACCTAACTCAGACAAAAACACTGCAAAAAAATTTCTAAGCAAAAGGATAAGTCTTAAATTTTTTCCACTTGTGTTCTTCAACTTTAATTTATATCACTGCCACCCTCCTTCTCATGGTCAGCATTCCACATCGGGAACGCAAGGTTGGAAAAGGTGTAGGCAGACATAAGTCTCCTCAAAGGATTCCTGGTGTAACCTTTTCTATAATTTACAGTGATGGTGCCATCATGGCTCACCAACTTCAATAACACACTGCATGTTCCTCAAAGGGCTAACACAGGACAAATCCTCAAGGTCCTGGAATATCTGAAAAACTGATGTTAGATTTTCCGCGACAGTTGTGTCTAGGGAGACATTCTGTGTGTGTGTGAAGGCACTAAAAGAACTGAAACCCTGGGAGCCCATGGCAAAACTCACCCCAAACGCCCTCAGACCAGGTTATTGCCCTTCTCGCCAGCGCTCGGGCTTTCTAATCCCTTCTCGTGTGTCGGAGCTCCTCGCACACCTCACCACACCAAAGGATGCGGTGCAAAGTCATTACAGCTGCGTGAGGCTGGAAAAGGCATCGCGGTACACACTGCGCGAACCTGCCCCTGCCACAGCCCCCCAGCCCGAGGGAGCCCCGGCACAGCCCGATTCTCTCTCCCAGCCCTGCCGGGAGCCCCGGCACAGCCCGGTTCCCTGTCCCAGCCCTCCCGAAGCCCCAGCACAGCCCGGTTCCCTGTCCCAATCCTCCCGGAGCCCCAGCACAGCCCGGTTCTCTCTCCCAGCCCTTCCGGAACCCCGGCACAGCCCGGTTCTCTCTCCCAGCCCGGCGGAGCCCCCGCA
>VYZT01015244.1:47085-83611 GCA_013400735.1 Pomatostomus ruficeps | reverse complement strand
TTTTTTTTTTTTCTTTCTCTTCTCCTTAGTAAGCGCCGTTTTCAGAGGATTCCCAACGTGGCCGCAGACACAGCAAAGGCACCTCTTTCCCTTTAAAAACTCTCATCTATTAACACCTAAATAGTTCTTGGTTTAAAAGAGATTTTGGAAGTTTTAGTACAATTTTTTTAAAAAACCCTCTTTTTCTCTTCCCCTCCCTCCACTACCTAGATGTTCTCGCTTTCAGCATTAAAGAGCCATCCCTTGAAAAGTAATTCTGAAAACATTTATTCAGTGTATTTTTCATACCACACATAAATTACAGGGGTTTTTTTACCTGAATGGGTACAGGGGAGAAAGGAAAGCAAAGTTTTCTTCTTCTTTTATTTTTTTTTCTTCAGACAGGCAATCTGGACTAGAATAAAATGATTCACTTTCAATTTTTCTAATGCAGAGGTAAAATGTGTCCAAAAGAAGTGCAACATTAATTGCAGATAAAAAAGTAAGGAAGAAAAGCTTCAGATCATAACATTTAGATCCCAGAACATAGTTCCCATACTTAGTAAGATGTAATTGCTTATGGTTAGAAAAAATATTCCTATACCCTTGACATAATTTGGAAACCTTGACATAATATAGAAAGCCAGAACTATTTCCACAATGAGTTTTTTCCTTACACAGTCTAAGAATAAAATTCTTCACTTTCTGTTTTTCTAACACAGAGGTAAAATAAAACGTATTTCTCCTCACAATTCACATGTACATCTGTCTGTATGGACAGTGATAGTTGAATATAAACCAAAACCCATGTCTGCTTCCACATCAGAGGGTCTAAACATGATGCACCTCTGGAGAAGCACTCTTTCCTGGGAGATGGCAAATGAGTGGATAAGGTAGGTGAAAAGAGGGGTTATCAGCCAACAAACCTTCAGATTTCCTTGGGAAGGCTGATATAAATAAAAGAAGATTGTTAACCAGAATTTAAATAGGTGATTCTCATCTCAGTTTGGTCTCTATATTCCAAATGTCAGATGAGAAATATGTGGCCTTATTGTCAAGCTGTAATAGAGGTATTGTAAACAATTTAATTATTTAGCAAAGGAAGGAGAAAAATTAGTTATTTGATGCACTAATGGAATTTTTAAGTATTAATAAACAGATGTTTACAATTGAAGTTGGTTAGGTTTTGATAAGTAAACAATCCTACAATCAGAGTAGTACAAGGCAAAGTAATTTCTTTTATTTACTCCTAAAGTTAAAGTGAAAAGTCCTTCGATATTGTGTGAACAAATTTGGATGTTTCTTTCTTGGTTTAGATATCAGACTTGAAAGAAATTCCAGCTGTAACAAATTTACAAGGGGTATACTAAGTAGGTATAAAAGCAAATACACCCAGCCATTGTTTAATTAAACAAACACTTCTTCTTGGTCTCTGTGAATTCTTGGTAATAATTCTCTGTAGTCTGCTGCTGCTGTTGGGTTTCCCAGCCCTCACCCTCTGTCCCACTGCACTGACATATACTGTGAGTCAAGCAATGGTTTGCACAGGTGAGAATTTCCCAGGTTTTATTTTACATCCAGCTTCTTTCAAGCACTCAGCCTGCACATGAATAAAATGAGAGGATCACAAAATTTTGATTCACACTCTTGCTGTTTAAATCCAACATTGACTCTCCAAACTCCTGGGCCTGTTTTGGAAAAAACCTCACACTCCAAAGTACATTTAGAAGCAAAGCTCCCTCAATTACATTAATGCAAGAAAGAGTGCTGGCTTTCAGGGGAAGATGCTGCAATATGAATAGAATAATAAAATATCCCTTCAGCTAAAGGAAGAGAGAGAAGGACTTGGCACCCCAATGAGATGATGCAGCATTGTCAGTGTGGTTTCTTCAGACTACTACAGTGACATTGTCTGGCTGCCTCTCAGACCCCTTTCTATTGTTTGTTTAACCCTTTGGTATGTTCAACCAAACTCTGTGGGGAAGCAGATGTCTTCAAGAAATGAAAGTCACTACAAGTTTAGTGTGGACTGGGACAAGGAATACTGAAGCATTTGCCATTTTGGGGGGGAAAGGATGCTGTGTGAGTGTAGCGGATGAACAGGACAGAGCTAGTTTGGAGTTAAGCAAATGCTGCATCTTGCCTGATGGCTGCTCTGAGACTGTGGGGAGAGATGAGGGTGGTGTGTAGGGAAACAGGGAGCCTTGCAACTCAGCGATCTTCATGAGCACCTATAGAGATGAGCTGGAGTCAGAGTGGGCATGGAAAGGGAAACCCAAATTCCTTCACTGTGTTGCTCAGAGGATGACTTATTTAATCCAGTGGCTGGATTTTCAGTGCACAGGCAATTAGCCATCTATTTTTCCTAGTCATTGACTTTACAGGTAAACCTGGAGCACATCTGTGTTCTGGGCACCCTTCATTTAATTTGACCTATCTGGTGGTGGTAAATTGGAATAGGTGGTAAAAGATGTTTTGAGACAAGCTGGGGACTGTCGTGCTTTCAGAAAGAGCACTGATACAAAGATCAAACTTTGGCTTTTTTTTTGAAGCCATATTCATTCTTGTGCTACAAGTGAACGTGGCAAGCAAGGGCTTGGAGTGCCTGCCTTGGCAGCTGGGAGCTCACAGCCAGGTAGGCACACAGCCCCTTTACAATAGCTTTGCCACAGAAACAAAACCGGGAACAACAAAGCGTGTTGTGCTGACAGGTGAGGGGACTGCCAAGGAGCCGTCTTTGGGGAACCCAGGGTGGCTGGAATCTACATCCCAACAATGAGGTACCAATGGGATCCAAATGCAATGACACCTTGCAGCCTATTGCATTGGGATGAAATGCAGACTGGTTGTTTCTTCAAATGCTGGATAAGGGGATGAAGTCCAGGGAGCATTTGAAATCCTCTTTGGAAGGGGAAGGAAGACCAGATCCCCTGTGTATTCCAGACTCAAAGTTGTCTTTGGCTCTGGCAGCTCTGCTCACCTGGGCTTGGTGGGACATGCAAGCAGCTGGCTCACCTGCAGCAGGACCTGCCAGCTTCCTGATTTCTGGCTCTCAGGGATGTGTTCTCCCTGTGGGAAGCCTGTGCAGAGCTGTCGAGAGCAGAAGCAGTGCAGGCAGCCTGAATCACATTCCTCCAACTCAGCTTCTTAGCAGAGCACTTATTCCAGGGCCGTACTTCCCCTTGATTGATTACTCCTGCCATTGTGGGTCTGACATCCTACACGGGAGTCCTGCTTGGTCCCTTATCATGGGAGCATGAGGAATGATCATTCCCCAGCGACACCCATCGATAACAGTGAATAATAGCCAGGAAGGGAGGCAGACAACAGTAGGAACATGCTCAAGAGAGCTGTTGTAATTCTTGGGACAGGGCGCTTCTGCAGAGGGGGAGGAGAGCTTGCAGGGTGAACAGGAGGGGGGGTCCTGTCACTGTTGCTCTCTAGAGCTCAGCAGCTGGAGAGAAACATTGGCTAAGGATGGTCAAAGCTGGGAAGGGAAAAAAGCAAAGAGGGAAAAGGATGAAGTGAAAAGAGATAGGAGCCACGCTGGAGAGCATACAAACAGCCTGGTGACCTGTGAGGCATGAGGGATGAAGAAAACAGACTGTGATTGACTATGTGGACTATCTGGGTGATCTTCTTCTGGATTTCAACTGTCCCGGTAGGTGCTCAGATCTATTTATTCCCGTTTGCATGGAATCACATGTTGTCTGAGTATTTCTGAGCACCTCTATTCCATGAAGTTGTGCTGTCTCTGTTTAAAAATATCTGTGTAGAACCAGGGATTTTTAAATTTCATTCTTGCTTCTGCTGCTTCCTGCACTAATTGACGGTGGCCAGATGACTAGATGCTGGATGCCTCAGTTTCCCCACCTTTATAAAGACAGCAGTGTTACTAACCCACTTTGACAAACACAGCAGGTGCTGTGATAAAGGAGAAAAGATTTGACACCATTCAGAGAAGCTTTACTGATTTACACCAGCAATCAGTCCCTTAAGGGGCAATGCCCACGTCCAGCACTGCCTTCCTGGACTCAGACTGAAGGAATGTGAAGCGGTGTTTTTTAAACCAAAAGTTTGGTTTCTTTTTTTTTTTAGCTTTATCACTTCCTGAGATTTATGTGGCAGATTGTGACTGCTGAGCTCCAGGTGCTTGGATCTGTTGGAACAGAGAGTGGAACCTGGGCTGTAATCACCAGGTGCTGCTCAGGTTATTCAGATTTTGAATGCATATAAAACAAGGGGTGAAATATGTCCATCTTGGGAGTGAGAAGTTAAGAAAGGATCAAATCACTGTCTCATTGCAACTAATGGAAAAATAAACTTATTTGTCCCAGCAAATTTGTTGGGGATTTGGTTCCAGCTGTGAGAAAACCTGAGCTTTGCCTAGACATTTTAATTGCAGAGTGAATCCAATCTTCAAACCTTTTGCCTTTTGATCATCTTCTGCAATAAGAATAGTGACTGTTATGGTTTCCTTGTAATTTTAGTTTCTTATTCTTAGTACTACCTAAAGGACTCTGTAAATGGATGTCATTGTTGAGGGTGTCCCCAAGAGCACCTCCTTCTGTTGGTTCTTCTAATCTTTCAAAATACCTATTTCGATTTTGCCAGGCATCTTTTGATCCTTAAATCCTCTCATTAAACTAAACCCACTTGTTTTAAAGTGAAACATCTGTGAATTCTGTGGCCACAAATATAAATAAAAAATAGTGTTTACATCCATTCATTTCACAATTTAAAAACTGTGTTGACTGTTGCTATCAATATTACGAACTGCAGCTTTTTGCTCCTTCTGGACATCTAATTATCACAGCTACCTCTGGAATGGCTTTGATATCTTGTCCTTAAACAAAATATGAGGATGTCTTGCTCTCTGTCCTGGTTTCAGTTGGGATAGAGTTAATTATCCTTTTAGTAGCTGGTAAAGTGCCAAGAAGATCAAAACTGTTTCAGGGAACTGTTTAGGAAGAGACATTGAAACTGCATGTAGAGGAGCCCCTTTTCCAGCTCTCTCCCGAGCAGTGGGGGCAGGCTGTTTGCTCCCACTTGTGGATGGTAAACACGAGTGAGACTGAGCACAGCTGGTGGCAGAGTGGGGTTATCTGGCCATGGCGTGGGAAGAGGATTTCGCATCGTTCCGCAAACATCCGTGCGCCCACACCCAGGCTGCCCCGTCAGATGCCAGCGTTGGCAAAGACTCGCTCAGGGACAGTGTTGGTGGAAAACAAGGTCTTTAAACCAGCTCCTGGAAGCTCTCTGCTTTCCCTGGGCTTAAAATCCTGTTAGCTGCACATCTATAACCAGGAAGTGGTATCCAGCTGATTAGAAGAATAGGATGGACATCACTTTGTGGGGTAAAACAGTAATTGTAAGGCATTACCTATGCTATATTCCTGCTTGAACAACACATTTAATGTAAGAAAGTAATGCTGTATCAGATCATCAGGGTGATCTTCACAACTGGGTGTGCTAAAAGCATGTGGCCTCATTCTAGCCATAAAGAAATAATACAGAATTTAAATCTTTCTAAAACAAAAACTATCTTAGGACCCACATTTCTTAAAAGAAAACAGTGCCCAGACAATGTAGAGGCTTATTTAAGATGGAGTGTTCCCTTGTTCCTGAGCTCATTGTTGACATGATTCCTAGCATTTATTTTCACATGTGTTCAGTATCATCTTAACAACCCGCACGCAAACCAGACTGGTTATGTTGGCCACTTCAAATGCTCAGTATTCAAGTCCTGGCATCAGAAGACAGTTTCTTTCATATAAAGTCTTTGCATGTGTGATTCCAGAAAATTCATTACATTGTGCAAATGCAGGTGGTTTCTAGTTTATTTATTTCATGACACGCAAAGACAAGGGAGAAAGATACTGAAGCTAAACACACCAGGCCAATTAGATGAGGTATGATACACTGCTGAAAAGTTTGAACTTTGTTCAGAAATACAATACTCAAAAAATTTCCAGCCAAAATAGTGGGAATATGGTCTCTAATGTCTGGTATGCTAAAATTTAATTATAGAAAAGAAATAGTTCTCATTAGAAGGTTTTCAGGGATTGTTCTTTCTCCCAAATCTAATCTGAAAGTGATCAGCAATGCTACAAGATTTATTAGGTTGAGCAGTAATGTGATGCTGCCGGGTTAATTTTCCTGAACAAAGAACATAAACAAATCCTATCTGATACTTTTCAACTAATAGATCCTGATGACTGTCTTTTAATCTCTTCAATATATGTATACATACATATCCATTTATATATATATATATCTGTACATAAAAGTTCCATAGTAGGACTTTGTAGAGATTTTGGATTTATCCATGAGAGAGAAATGATTTAATTCATTATAATGGGAATCCACTTATGTTCAGGTTTCTTTTGTCAAAAAGAATAGACACTGGTAAAATAATAGAAAGGGTAAAAGTACTTTTTTTGCTGGATGATGTAACTATTAAGACATTTTCCTGCAAATAATTTTGTAATGATTTTCAATACTTATCATTTTAATGGTCTGTAGCTGTTTGTTTTTTTCACTCATTTTGGTCCAGCTGCAGTAAACATAAACACACATTTAATTGCTACATCAGGATTGAGTGAACACTAACATTTCCACATGGTTTTATGAGGAAGGAGGATGGAAAGATGAGAAAATGACCTTAGGACAAATTACCATCTAGATTCTCATGAAAATCTGGGTGAGATTCTGCTTTCAGGTGGGCTCCTGCTGCTACCAGATGGTAGCAGTGAAACAGGCTTGGGTGGTCTGCAACCAGTGGGCATATTTGGATCACTTGTACCCAGGAAAATGACCTGCCAGGTGTATGGTTTAACACTGCCAAAAGTGAGTGATTAATTCTCTGTTACTCTATGAGACTCCAGCAGTGTCCTGGATGTTTCTGCAGTCTTTTCGAAGAGCATCCTGCTCACGTATTTAATTTAGCAGAATAACACATTTTTCTCAATGTCAGTAATGTCAGCAAAAGGGAGAAAACAGAAACTCAGTCTGTGCCTGCCTGCTGCTACTATAAACATGGAGACTTAATTGGAAAAATTATCTGTATTTCAAGGAAATATTGCTCACAATCAATTGATAGATTTGCATGGGGAATGTGAGCATAAAAAGGGTAAATTCTGTTGAGATTTTATAAGTTTTAAGAGGAAAAGTGATTTCACTGTTTTTAAAATTTGTAGATTCAAGCTATTCCACCTGTCTGTGACCTTCTGAGTGTCCTGAAAAGGGAAGAAGAAAAGTGTGTGGAGACTCTTTCCCTGGAGGCAAGAAACAGAACGACTGAAAATGATTTGCTTCCCAGCTCAGGTAAAGACTGAACAAATGCAGGTGATAAAAGCTGCTCTCACATGAACTGAGTGCCTCAAACTCAGATACCCCTACATCCCTTCCCATAGGAGGCATGCACTTAGTATACATCTGTCCTTTAGGAGGAGAAGAACAGGTAAGATCTGTTACAAGGATTTGAGAGTGAGATTTTGACCTTACTGTGACAGGAGGAGTTGTGGGAGTCTTCTAACCCAGTTGCTTGACTGCAATCCTCACAACTAGGGAACACATCAGCAACAAAATCTTGCAAATTGCAATCATCTCTTCTTGGACAAGGATAATTTAAAAAGTCACCCCAGCAAGTGCAAATTTACTTAACTATATTTGCCTTAAAAATCAATGAAGACCAGCAGCCAACATTTAAATCACGTGGTTTGAAGGTCCTCATTGCTTCCTCCTTGCTCTAAGTTACTGTCACCTAACAGAGTTCTTGAATTTCAGTGAGGATTTGTCATCATATAAAGGAGTTTTTTGGCCTGGGAAAGTTGTGGTACTGAGTCCTCGTCATGTAGACAGCTTTGCTTTCACAGCTGAACAACTGGGGTCATGAGCGAGAGATTATTAAACCTTGTCTGTGAACTGTGTGTTAGTTCCCCCAGGCAGCTGCTGGGTCAGCATCTCAGAGAGAACATTGGGTGTAGGAAGCATATGTGACTATTTTTTGTGTGTGACAGCCACTGCCACTAAGGATGGGGTTGTGTCACTCACAGCAGCTCACAGACTGAACTGATTCTGGGCAGCTTTTGTGGACTGTGACATGGGCAAGGTCCTCACCAGCATGAGAAGCGAAGGAGCTCCCATGAGCTGTGCTGTGTGCAGGCTATCCTGGCCACAGATCAGCTCCCCTATGGAGATAGATTTAAGGTGCCTTCTTAGTTTCAAAGCCTTCCTCTCTAACAGAGAGTGCTGGAGACACAGAACACTCTCCCTATGACCTGGCCCAAAGACAGAACTCAGAGGGAAGATCTATTGCGTGGTTTCTTAGCATGCCTAGCATTTTTCTCTGTCACTGTTTTATCCCTGTCCCTTGCAGACTGATGAGTGTGAGCACAGCTTCAGGGCATTACAGCCAGGTAGCTGTGACAGGATACCTTATGGCAGGCTTCCAGATACTCCACAAGACAGACCTGTCTCATTGCATCTAAGAAGTTTGATAATAGGAATGATCAGTATTGTTTGTTTCCTTCACTGAAGAGGAAGCCTATTTATTTTTCTGCTTTGATCCTGTGATATGGCTCTAATGCTCAGCTCTGTGTTTCCTTGGCACCAGAGCTCCACAGATGCAGACAAGTAGAACTCCACAGGACTGTACAGGTGTGGACCTGCACTAGCATTAGCAGGCAGTACCATTTTACAGATGGTCTTGTTTTATCTCAAATTGTAGTCTCTCAGCAGAGACTTAATTCAATTTTAAACTGGATCCACATCTTAAAATTCCCCCAAGGCCTTTTGTTATTGGAATTTTTAAATTCTACCAAATTCTAAGAGGGGTTTGTTACCTTGGTAAATGAGGGAGTAATTCTTCTATTCTGGGAAACAACATACCTGAAAATACCTCCAGCCTTTAAGGGATCCACCTGCCTGAAGTCCATGTGGAGAAAATCCTATACAGGGATTTCAGTTTGAAGAAGAGAGAAACAAAGCTGAGGAATTCAGTGCATACTCTTAGGTCATGTAGGGAAGAAGAAAGGTGACTCTGCAGGGTATGTGGCACCTTCCACACCCTGTCCTTCCTGCACCTGCCTCAGAAGCTTTGACTGACAGAGGCAAGAGAAAGGACAAAGCAGGGGACACGCTCCTACCGTGCCATCTCTGCTGCAGTGCTCACATCTCTGTGAAGGTGGCACAAACACAAGGAATTCATTGCTGGGAAATCAGGCACGAAGCACCTGAGCAGTGAGTGTTTCTTATCCTCCTGCAGTAAAAGGGAAAAGGGTGTCTGCCCTTGTGATAACATTAGCTTGGGAAAGGGAGCAGTGTAATATTAACATAACCCAAGTCATGGTTATGCTCTTTTCTGTGCATGAGTGAAGACAAGGAAATTCTCTTGGGAGAAAGGAGCAGGGCAGGGAAGCTACTGGAGATCTGGGATCTCTGCTCATGGTGACACCATGCATTGTTGCTGGGAGAATGCTCTGTTTGCTACTTCAGAGAGATCCCAAAGGGCACAAGGCTGTGTGAGGGAGGTGTTGCTGTGCTTTGTCTCCATCCCCAGGCTTTTTATCTAGCTGGGGGTGGTAGGCACCAGCTTTCATCCATGAGGAGTGGCAAGAAGCCCACCTGCAGGAAGAATAGCTCAGCTGGTTTTTATTTTCTCTTCCTGGATGGAAATCACCCAACATCATAATTTTTCCAGGTTTTTCTGCGCACTGAGTCTGATTTGGGGGTTTTATGCCTGTGGTGTTGGCATGAAGGTTTGAGAAACTAAACTATGCAGCGCGTTAAGTCATAAATATCACCCAAGGTGAAGTTTTGCTTGCCTTTAAACTTTTGCTTTGAAGTAAATCCTTACCAAGTCTTATAAACATTGGCACAGGGAGGACACCAGAGCTGAGGTGCTGCCCTGGCTGTGAACAGCTCTGTATTTTCAGGCACTAGGACTGTTGCGCAGGAGGAAATCAATACATTTCTAGAAATGTAAATATTTTTGTCAGGCTAATGGAGGTTGGCCTTATAAAGCACAAAGTGTTTGAGGAGAGTGATTAGTCAGCACTTCCTCCCCTCAGCTTTCAGGGAGCATGCAGGGTAGATGGCACACGTACAAATACAGCAGGCACAGGGTAGTCCTGACATGCCCCAGCGGCCTTTTTTTCCCCTGTTATGTTGCAAAAACCACAAAGAAGGCTGTACTAAAACCACTGAGAGTGAGTGGAGGCAAAAGGGAATGAGCCTGAATGATTTCAACCTGTATCTGGAGAAGAGCAAAATAAGAAAGGGTAGGATTGCAGCTTCTCTGTAGTACAAAGAGCATCAAGTGTAGGTCTTCCCCACTAACACTCTGCACCTCAGGCCAAAACTAATCCCTGCCAGCACCCAGCACCTAAGCAAGATGTCTAAGTAGAGATCACGACCATACTGTGCTCCATGGACCACCAGGTCAGCTCTCTGATGCCCGTCTACCAGCCCTGCTGGAAGGCAACACAGCCAAACCGAGGGTGATGCTGAAAGTCTCCCTCTCTCCCTGACTGTGAGAGGAGACCACAACAAGCCCATCCTTAAAAAAAATAGCCCTTGCACCTAAGGGAAACAGGGTGAGTCTGGGCAGCGAAGCTCAGTGAGTGCTCTGTTGGCATTATTCACTTCAGCACAGCCTTGGCACAGTGAAAGAGAGGAGTATTTATGGTGATAAAAGGAAGACATGGATGCTGTTCCTCCCTATCCTTTCCCCAGTATGATGAGATTAGCTCAACTGGTTAGAGCATGATAATAATGCCTAGGTTGTGGGTATAATCCCCAGATGGGCCATTCATTTAACAGTTGTACTCTCCGTGTGAGTCCCTTGTAACTTAGAATATTCTGTGATTTAAGTGATCTGTGGTTTAAGTATCATCTGAAGTTGTTTAAACTCCTAGTCACAGAATCGCAGAACGCGTGAGCCTGGAAGGGACCAGTGCATCATCTGGTCCAACCTCCCTGCTCAAGCATGGTCATCTAGTTGCATTTTTTCCTGTTTACAAAAACATTATGTAAGGAAAACATTAGAATGACTCAAAGTAGAAACTTTAGAAAGACTGAAAGTAAGCTAAAAGATTCCCGTCTGGTTTCCTTCATCTTTCCAGGGCCATTCAATAGGTACCAGCAAAGAGATGGGTAGCCAAGGGCCTGATGTGAAGTTCATAATGGCTCTAATTACTATTGGTGTGTCTAGTAGAGACCAGTGGGGTCAATGACCAGAATGGGACAGGTCTGGGAGCTTGTTGGGGCTGGTTTGAAGCAATCAGGACCTGCTCTGTTCTATCCAGGTCTCAGCAGGATTCTCTCTGTCTCATCCATCTTGCTTTTCAGAGCACTGAGCATCTTTGTGCCTGTAGCTGCCTTGGTCCGTGGGAGATGTTGCATGATGTTGTGCTGCTTGGAGATGTCTCCCAGTGTTTCATTGTTGGAAGAAATTTCATGGTGTTGTGTCACTGGGAGATGCTGTATGGTATTTCCTTGTTGCCCCCCAGGCAGATGTGCTGGAATGTGGGATAACATGAGCTGCTGGCCTTCATCCACTGTGGGACAGACTGTCAATGCTCACTGCCCTGAATTCTTCCAGATGCTGACTGGGAAAAAAGGTAATGCTAAAATGATGTTTTTCTTGAGCAGGTGTTTCTTATTAAACACTTATTTATTAAACACTTTATTTTTTAATTTATTTAAAAAGATACCACTCTCAGGTCTGAACTTGAAATGAAATCTTTTTCCTCCTTCCTTTAAAGAACAATGGTTACCTAGCAGCTCTGTTTCCAACACTAAGCTAAACATGAAAAAGCCTGGAATTAAAGTAGCAAGATCTTTTAAGTGTTTGTTTTTTCTAGCCAGGTGGAAAAAAGTGCAGGAAGTAAATGCTATCCTGAAAAGCAGGTTTTTAGCATGGTTTCTTAAGGAAAAGGGTTTTCTCCACTCAGATTCTGTGTTTATTTCTGTCTTTCCCCTTTTAATAACTCCTAGAGCCAGTGTCTGGTCCCAGATGAGCTTGATGGGGACAAAATTTCACACAGCATTAAGTTCACACAAGTTTTGGCAAAACATCCAGCTGGCAAGCAGAAAAGGTCCCCTTTTTTTGCTTTCATTAAGAGGAAATCTGCACTGGGGATTTCTTTCTTGCCTGTGGCAGGATCCACACAGGTGGCACAAACTCATGGAAATTCAAGTTTCATGGCTCACCAAACAATTCACTCGAACAGGTGGGCTCAAGTAGTGCTTGTTGTCCTTTTTCTGGAATATCTAAGCTAGAAATGAAGTGAAATTTACTCCCAGTAGGTGACAGTAATCATGAGCTATTAAGTAAGCCTACTTTATGTTCATTTTTGCTTTTCACTAATGCTTAAGAAACGTGTTTACATTTCTCTTTAGGGAGTTAATGATTCAAATGAGAAGAGGGTTTTGCATTCTTCAGTTAGAGGGCACAGGTTAATGAGGTCCTGTACTTACAGAAAAGCAGACAGATTCATTTTATGAAGGGAGGAACAGGAGACAAAGTATTAGGTTGTCTAACAAAGATTACATAACTCAGAAGAGAAGCACTTAGTGCTCTTTAAATGGAATCTGATGAGCCACTCAGATTAAAATAAAAACCGTGCTACTTTCTGTACACACGAACATTATCTGCCCTTTGAGCCCTTTAATCTGGTTTAAAGCCAAAGGATAAACTGCACAAAGGCATAGATCACTGAAGAAACCATCCGCGTGGCATCCGCATCTTTAGCATTGTGATCCCGGCCTTTAAATGCAGTAACTGAAATCCCTGCTGGTACAGCCACTAGAGGGAACCGCTCCCTGCCTCTGTCCTACTTACCGGGGAGGAAAACAGGCATTTGTACATCCAAAGGTCATAATTACATCTCAAATGTTCACTGCCTTATCTTGGAGATAGTCTAACAGCTTAAACTTTAGTTTCCCTCCTTATCGAGAAGCTGATAAACAATAATCAGAGTGACAGTGTTCAAAACAGGATCCCAAGACCTGGTCCATCATCATTTGCATCATATTTCAGTCTCTGCATTTTGGGTCAAAGTCAGGAATAGTTTAACCTCATTCTCATGGCCACATTCTTCTTTGATTTTATACTGTGGCTGGCTTGTGACTCCTGAGTTTATTTACTGCTACAGTCATTGCCCTATTTTAAACAATTTTGAAAAAAAAAAAAAAGATCTGCTTGCTTCAAAAGAAAAGCAAAGGTTTTTCTCCTCACCACTTATAAAGCAGAAGGGCAGCCACAAATGCCAAAGGCCCATATGCTCTGAGATCTGCCCAAACCCTGGTCTCTGTGCTGACATCTAGACTTGCATTTGCAGCCCAGACTGTCTGGTCCCTTTCTACATAGCAGACCAAAGAAACAAAATTATCTGGAATCAAGTAGTAGAACTGACCTGGTGTCTCAGGCAAGGAAGGAAGGAAGGTATGAGGATTCAGAGGCAGAGGCCACATCTGATGGCCCCATTCCACAGCCATCCCTTTAGCCAGAGTCCCTTCTTGCCTAGGCAACTCCAAAAGCCTCCGAACTATGAGTAAACACCAAGCACAATCCTTAGACAGACTGCAGACCCACAGTCTGCTCTGAGTGGGGCATGCTGCAGTTTCCCCAATGCGTGTGTCACCCACAAGCAAGGAGCATTGTTACAATTTTGCTCACGTCCATCCATATGATGTGCCCAGCATAATCCCTGTGCTTTGCATATAACGCAATAGCATGTGCACACCAACACAGAACTTCACCTCTTCTTGTCTGATCGGCTTCGACAGCCTCGGGCAAAAAACAGTCACAGGCATGTTTACAAGCAGAGTGCTTTGCTCTGTTAAGTAAGTGTGTCTTAATAGTTGACGCTGAAGTAGAGAATCTGCCACCACACCACCCCCTAGCTGGATGCCAAGGCAAGCTGGGGAGAACCTTTTGGGAGACCTGTTTCTTTCCTGTTGTTGCTGCACTGCAGCAAAGCATAGAAAACCTAGCTTATAAGGCAAGCCTGGCCCTTTCAAAGATGCTAAGCTGGAACAAGATGTTCGAAAAAGCACCAGAATAATAGTCTGATAAGGACACACCCAGAGCTCTTCCCCCTCAGGGTTCTCAGCATGCTTGCTGTGCCTTGCAGGTTTACAGAGGTGAGTTCAAATCAAGTGCAGACATGTTGTCAGGTCACCAGCATCAGCCCAGAGGTAGCAGGAACCCTGACTCTGTCCTGACAATTCCAGCAGGGCTCCAAAGGGGATAAACCATTGCCAAACACTGCTGCATATGCATCTCCCTCAGTTCCCTCTACACTGCAGGGATGTTTTGCAAGAGCCAGACACCCTAAAGTCCTCATGGCTAAATGTGTGGGCAAAAAATCGACTTTTATGGTGCCCTCTGGCAAGGCTTGTACTAAGAAGGACTGCTGATTTCATAACTCCTTTAAGTCCCTGCTAGCATTGCCATCACTGCAACAAAGCCATGATTTCATGCCACATTTCTAAAGTATGATTCTTACCAGACAGATCAATGTGATTAGGACAGGTGGTAGTGGTTTTACTTTGTAAAAGTTTCTCTTCTCTTCAGCATATAACCTACATGTCTGCTAGGACCACTTTCTTCCAGTGACATTGTAAGTGGTGTAGGACAGGACTTCCCACTTCCACTTTAGTGCCAAACATTAATATGGTGAGTTCAAAACTCTTCTGTTCAATCATGTGCAGCTTGCTGGGCATTCATCTCACTCAGCTTTGGGAGTCTAAAAGTCAGACATCCCAGCAGAAGAGGGTCGGACAAACTGTCCTCTGCAGATACCGGTCTGAAAAATGAGCTGAATTCTGCAAATGCCTATTTTTCTCTGAAGACAGCCACAAGAGATACAGTTGGACTCGAGTACTCAGCTTTCCAGAAGTTGAGCTTAAGTGAGGGGAATTTCCTCCTAACCTTTAATTTGCAAGTAAGCAAGAAAATCAACAGTGCAAAATTATGCCCAGTGGGGGGAAAAGACTTTCAGTTTACATTTAAATCTCACTGAAAATCTGTGACCATCCACAGTTTTGTGTCCTATTTGGAGCATGACAAACCGCAGTAAGGAGGTGGGAGCATTCAGCAGAGTATGAGGTTTGCATGGAGTTTGAATCTGTGATTGAACCAGTCATGTGTTTGCTGATTTTGGAATAGTGGCCAAGAAACACCAGATGTACTGAACAGTATTATTTATGTTGCAATTAATAAAAATACATCCATCACAGTCATCCCTGAGTGGGCAAACAATATTATGACCCACACAAGTACACTGGGCAAGTATCAACAGAATTAGCTCAGCTGCATTTTGCCTCCAGCTATGCAGAGTGCACTGCCTGGGGGAACATACTCTCCTGGAGCAATCCTATATGGTGACTGAACCCAGAGGACAACAAAGATACAACTGGAAATGATCATACCCCATTCTGTCTTTTTTTATTGTTACCACACAGGTTTTGTGTACCGAAACTGCACAAGCGAGGGCTGGTCAGAGCCGTACCCCAGACCTGACATTGCTTGTGGCTACAATGTCAACGACACAACCAACGAGGCCAGAGTGAGTCTGAGTGCCCATGACCACAGTTCTGCTGCTCTGGGGCCCTGGGCAGAAATGTGTTAAGGAGAGACTGATTGATGTTGTGATTTAACTCAGGTGGGGCTATTGCTATTGGTGGTTTTCAGCATGAATGCTTCCTGCAAATGATTGAAAATGGTTGCTCAGGGTGAAATTTCAGCAGCTGATTTTACAAGAAAACTTATTCATTAAATAGGAGGAGAGATCTTCCTCTTGGTGTGGGCTGGTCTCTACCTGGCAGACAAGGTAAAGGTGTGATTATATGTTCCCCTGCAGCGTTCCTATTTCATGACCCTGAAGACCATGTACACCATTGGATACTGCAGCTCCCTCGTGACGCTGACCATAGCTTTAGTGGTCCTGGCCTCCTTTAGGTGAGGAAAATCATCTCTGGTTTGTGTTTGCCAAGGACTTCTGGTCATCTCAGCTGACACAAATCCTTCTATTGACTTTCAGGGCAAACTATAAATTGAAGTATTTCTGAAAACCTTCACAGAAGTCAGTGACAAAATTTACCTCGAATCTTGTCTCCCAGAAAATGTTAGGGCTGCTTATTATATTGTACTCTCCTTTCCAAATTGTAGCTGGATGCATGTTACAAATGGCATTTGCACCAACTCCCTGATGAGGTCTTCCCATGATTTCAGTGTCCCTTGGGCAGAGTGTCTTTCCCCCTGCTGCTCTCATCCCCACTTAAGGCTGTGGCTAAAACTTTGTTCTAAGTGCCACTGCACTGACTTCTGGCAAGGTGCTTCAAGTTTCTATTAGCAATCTGACATTCAACTTATCTTCACTCATCCCTGTAACCTGGAATTTGTACTGTGCTGCTTATTCAGTGAAATTAATTTCCCTTACAGTAAATGTCAGGGTGGCACCTCTGGGCTAAAGGAAACCCAACTACTTTGCAAATTTACATTCAGGCTGCACAGCCTCTGGACACAGATTATGTGGAGATTTAATGCAGAAAACACAGCAGGCACAAGTGCACTGTGCTGGCAGAACAAATAAATTCATCCAGGTGTGAATAAACACCTTGGGTTCATGTTACTCCAGAAAGGAGGGAGGGATGCTAGAACAAGCATATTGGCATGAAATCATAATTTTCCTGGCAACGTTCAGCTTGTTTTAGTACCTGAGCAGAGCAGATGTGACTGTAGCTTTTTAAGGTCTTCTCTAGGATATCCCTCTTGGGGCATGCATTAGTCTTCCTTTCACAGACAAAACAACCCTGTTCTTCATTTGTTCATTTATCACTACTAAGGATTGCAACCTGCTGTTTACAGGCTCCTTACATTGGTGAGGAATGTCACTTCACTGGGTCTCTCTTTTTTTTTTTTTGCAGAAGACTTCGCTGCACAAGGAACTACATCCACATGCATCTCTTCACATCGTTCATTTTGCGAGCCTCATCCAACTTCATCAAGGATGCTGTTTTGTTTTCCTCTGAAGACACAAATTACTGTGGCGCATACACGGTAACCCTCTGCCTGCTAGCTTGCTCCACCCCTCAGTTTCCCAGCAGGATCCTAGCAGGATCTAGTGTGCAGGGAAGGAAATCTCCATCCCAGCTTTATATTCATCATGAGGGGTTATGGGCGAAGAGAGGTATGCTCTGCCCCTCCTCTGAGAGCATATTAAATATTGCTGACTTACACTGCAGTGCAAGACCTGATAGTAAGATACGGACTTCCACTCAGAGAGTCTGGGACAGGAATCTTCCCAATTTTGAAATACTTTTGCCTTTTTCTTTTTATTGACAGCAAAATGTTTTGAAAATTTGGGTATGATGAGGGGTGAGCAACACTGGAGATGATGGTCAATGCTTTAAAGTAAGAGATAAGAATTAGGGAAAGTTACAAAAATACGTTTGTTTTGTTTTGTTTTGTTTTACCCCACTGGTTTTGCTGGATTTTTGTTGCAGAAAAATAACATTTTGAGAACATTTTAGTTTATCAACTGCTTTTCTTGGGAAAAAAAAGATTGACAATACTTTCACATGCTTCTCTAAGGCGATATTAGTGTTACTGGTACTAAGAAAGTAGCAATAGTGAAATTCCCCTGAGACAGTAACCTGAATCCACGTGTCCATGACACATTCAATTCTTCTACTGAGGCAGTTGATTAATGCATTTAGGAGTGCCAGCTCTGCTTTCTTGTCAGGTGAACCCCTGTCTTGAGGACACCCATTTAGTCCCCTAATTGCTATAAAATCTCTATTTGCCAAGATTAATTTACAGCTTGCTCTTTCTGTTAGAAGGTAGACACAAACCCAGGCAGGAGCTAATTATCCTCTCTTTCCTCAGGCTGGCTGTAAGCTCACCATGGTCTTCTTTCAGTATTGTATCATGTCTAACTACAGCTGGCTCCTCGTGGAGGGACTTTACCTCCACACTCTCCTGGTGATTTCATTCTTCTCAGAAAGGAAGTTCCTCTGGTGGTTCATCGCCCTCGGATGGGGTACTGGTTCTCCTTTCAGTAAGAATAACTGGGTTTGTTCTGCCCCTGGGATGAACTTGTAAAACTGGTTTTTCCCATTGCAGGTGCCCCAATGGTGTTTGTGGCTGCATGGGCGACTGCTAGGCAACTCCATGAAAATATTGGGTAAGGGGTATGGAGCGGGAGAAGCTGGCATGTCAGGGGGAGCATGCAGCCCCTGAGCAGGCTGTTCCGTGGGGTCCTGCTCATTTCTAATTGCTGGGAGCAAATAAATCAACCAACATCCTGCTGTGGCGGGAGCCTGGATCTCAGTGTGGGTGTGAGTAGAGGTACAGCTGAGCAACCTGAGAAAAAGCTTCTGATTCCATTTGAGCATTTTCAAGGGTAGGAGGTAGCCTTCAGGTATGTATTCAGACCACGATGTTTTTAGTATCTGTATTTGAATTTCTGAGTGGTGAAACTTTGTTTCTTTCTCTTCTCCCTTTCAAAATTTTGAACAGTGTATGTACTTCAAGGGAAGGACATATTTCTGTCCAGTGCAGGTGGGCAGTTTTTCGTCAGACACATTGTACCACTAAGTGAGAACAGGAAAATAGTTTTGTAGAGAAGGGAATAGGGGCCTATCTAAGGTGCAAAACAGACTAAACCTGTTTGAAAAAACACCAGTGTTTTGATAACTGACTGCACCTTCTCTTCTATTTTTACAGGTGTTGGGACATTAACACTGATGCCAATACCTGGTGGATCATTAGAGGCCCCATAGTTTTGTCTATTTTTGTAAGTCTTTTCTGGGACAAGCAAATTCAAACTGTATTTTCAAATGCTGTGAAGTTAGAGCTCATCTACTCAACATGCTTTAGAAGTGTGTTAATGAAGTGATCTTAGACATATGTCTGAACTAGTGTGACCCACGAGTTGAGTTACTGCTTAAGCAACTTCTGCTCAGCAGGACTTAGTAACTAATGCCCCAAAGCTAAGTTCACAAGGAAAGCTGGAGTGTCCTCCCAAGAAGCAAGAGCCTGAAGAAGATCAGGTTTCCACATCCTGTTGATTTCATATGGACTTGGCTGGTTTGTGGAAGTTTGTTTTGGACTGTTTCAAGGAAAGCTCCAGAGGAGAGACGAGTGGCCGTACGTTTCAGTACAATTACTTTTGTGTCTGCTGGTCAATGCCTCTCTCAGCAAAGCCAAAACCAACTTGCCTTACATGACCACTGGCTTTTGTTTTCAGGAATGAAAACAGCTCACAGGCTGCATGCACCACATATTAGTGGACAGCACTGCTCAGTGAATTAAGGCACAGGAGTTGAAACTCAGTGTGAGCCTGCCCAGTGCGAGGCAGTAGCGATGACAAAAGCAGTTCAGTGGATATAATACTCAGCACCTGTGTTTTGAGCATTTATTGGTTCTCTCCTTCAGAGCCTTAGGTACCAGGGGGCTGGAGCTGCTGCTTGGGATAGCTGTTTTGCTCGATAGAGATGCTCTGGGTCAGACCATGCTGCAATGACCTGTCTGAAACCCTAGTCCAGAAACATGAACTTCGGGTTACTCCCGAGTAACCTGCTGACACTCCAAGAGAGACCCCAAGAGCTGGTTGAGATTTTCACGTTTTCAGTAAGAACCATTACGTTTGCAAGACACAAACTGCAACCTTTGCACACTCTCAGAAACCCAGGCAGCAGAGATGGTGGGTTAAAGTTCTGCTCTCATTGACCAGTGAGCAATCCTGCATCCCCACAAGACATGCAGCAGACCTCACAAGTGATTTGGGATCAACTTAATGAGGCCATGGCATTTATTTTCTGTATGAAACAACCCTCATGCTAGGAGTCATTCAGCAATATTTGAAAGCCAGCAAGACCCAAGCATTCTGCAAGACAAAAAGCACAATCTCGGTTTTTCTTTTGGCGGCCCCCACCCGCTATCGCCTTCCAAGTGTCCTCAGAATGCTGATCTGCCTCGTTTAGCCACTGAAGGCACAAGCCGCCTGCACGACTGCAGGTTTTACCCAAAAGAGGCTTTACTCAAGCCCATAACCAAACAAACAGCCAGATCTTAAGAACCCAGATCTAATCTCTGTATTCCTCGCAGCCCTCAGCAGTTCAAAGGCCAGAAAATCAGCACCGATAAACACCTTTGTGCTCCCAGGCTCATGCTCATTCCTGCGCTGCCCGCGGGCAATTCCTCCCGGCAGGAATCCCGCCGCTCCGCCTTCCCCTGTGGTTTTTATCGGTGAAAAGTCCTGCTCAGCCTACACGGCTGGTCTCTGGCCTAATGGGTTAAAAAACCCAGAATACCCAGACCTGAACCCCCTTTGCTCCCCACCACCCCTGAAACATTTCTTTCCTTCACGTTCTCCACCTCTAGCTCCTCCCAGCTCTACCCCTTTCCTCGTCCCTCTGCAGCTTCCCCAAACTTCTAGCCCTCTCCAGACTCCCCCAGCAACCACAGTTGCTCCCTTTCCATCCAGTAACTTTAAAGAACGCGGGGATTCCTGTGTCTGTCCCATCTCTGGTTCTTTTAGGAAAACCCACGGGCAGGTACGACCCACCATGAAGAGGATGCACCTCTGCAGTGGTGTTTCCCGGCACAGGGAAGGGTTAAGGGCCTGCAGGGTGTTGCAAAAAGGGGCGCAGGTCTGCAGGCTGTTCAAGCCAAGGGCAGATCAGCCCGAGGTCGCTCCCCACGGGGTGCGAGGCAGCGGGCGCAGGAGAGAGACACAGACACGCTCAGGCGGCTCTGCCTCCCCTGCAACTCCCACTCTTTGCCTGAGGGTCAAACGAGCAGAGGCAGCTATTGCCTCATCTGCGCCCAAACTGAGCAGATCAGCATTTTTATTTGATATCCACCCTTCGAGAGGGGGAAAATGCAAAAGGAAGAACTCCAGTGTCGTCTCTCTCCCTTCCCCACTTTTAACTACTTTGCCTCGTGACCCGAAACCACACAGAGTCTTTCTAGCAGGGAACAAACAGCACTTACAGTCCCAGTCAGCAAGTAATAGCTCCAGTGCTGCCCCTTTGCTGGCATCCAAAGTGGGGCCAGATTGTGCAGAGGCTGTCAGAACCCCCCAGCCAGAAGGGACCAAACCAATGCTCCTTGTCTCCCTGACCTTTGGTGATTTGCCTGGATAATAAACCCTGACCATCCCCATAACTAAAGCTGCAGCAAACTGGCAGGGAAAGCAGCCAGCACCCAAGCCCAGGGTGGCCAAGCAGGCTGGAGAAGCAGGAACAGAGACTGGGATGGCAACATGGACACAGGCAGGCCAGCTCCAACCCCTCTGCTTGTTCCAAACCCCCCAGATTGGCTCTGCTCATACCTGGCACTTACATAAGTGGATACTGGGTTTGGTGGGTTACTTTTGCATTCTTACTTTGGTTGTTCTTTTTTTTTTTTTTTTCCAGATTAATTTCATTCTCTTTGTCAACATTTTAAGAATCCTGATGAGGAAGCTCAGCTCCCCTGAAAAACGGAGCAGTGATTTCAACCAATACAAGTATGTCCCTTACATCCCTTGTAAGACATGCTAGTCCACCTGAGCATTTCTTGCTCCTTCTACACCAGCTTTTCCCTCTGTTTCATTGTCAGGAGACTTGCAAAGTCAACACTCCTCCTCATCCCTCTCTTTGGGGTCCACTACATCATCTTTGCTTTTTTCCCTGAGGACACAAGCAGTGGCACAATGGAAATTCAGCTGTTTTTTGAATTGGCTCTTGGATCATTCCAGGTAATATTTGACAAGCTCTTATTTCTTTAAAATGAGGAAAAGAGTTAGAACATATAACTCTGCAACAGCCTAGAGTTTCCAATGGTGAAGCCAAGCTGATTTCGCTTGAGATGCCTCATCCCCATTCAAAAGGTGGAACTGCAGTTCTGTGATCATGATTCTTTTATCTTTCTAGGGCTTTGTTGTGGCTGTACTTTATTGTTTTCTTAATGGTGAGGTGAGTTTTGTGTGTATAACATTCTTTTTTATTGCTGAAGCATGCCTCATTAATCAGTGGGATACATCCCCCAATGAATTACACATTTTATCTGAGGGTTTTCTTCCCAGCTACCTAACATCACTTGTGAAATTCCTCCTAGACCTGGCAAGCCTAGGTAATTGTATGCCAGATGCAAACTTCACCTCTCAACTACTGCAACCCTTTCATAAATCAGATAACATTATTACTGTCTGGGAACTGAGGGTGGGAGCACCATCCCTCACCCAGTCACACTGACAGCTGACTGGTTCTGATGTATGATACCATTATCTGTCATCCCATCCATGGCTGTTTTATTTGCTCGATCCTCAGGAGGGAATTTATCAAAAGCTATACCCAGTCCAAGTTTATTGGGATTCTTATAAGGTAAAGCTTTTGGTAGAGGGACCATTTCCTTTGTAGTTGCATGATAACTCCCAGGCTTGTAGGCTAGAACTTGCACTCTGAAATGCTGCTGCTAGGAGAGGTGGGGGTAAACATTATACAAACCTGGAAGATCTAGAGGTAATTGGAAGGAAAAAAAAAAGCAAACCAGTGCCTGAGAAGAAAAAGTCACTTTGAAATGAAGGAAGGTTTTGAAATACCCTGACTGATCTTGTAACAGGGTTCAGAAAAAGTGATTTTGAAAGGAAAATCTGTTTTGGTTGGTTGGTTTTTTTTTTTTTTTTTTTTTTTTTTTACATTAGAGTGCCAAAATGTCCTGTTTTTACATCTAAAATTAAAATTCTGGAAAAAGCTAAACCAAACGTTTCCTAAGACCAACTACATTCTGTGAAAAGTTTCACCTGCAGTTAAATAGCAAATTGTGTGGCTGCAACAACAGTATCATTAGACATGTCAAGAAACAGGCCCTACCTTAACCCCTTAAACTGGGGGTTAAATAAATAAACCCAAACCTTGGCAAAGGTAACCCACTCTGAGTTTCCTGTTACACTGCTCTCTGCAGTGCAGGGTTCCAACATAAACTAGCTGAACTAAGTATTTTGTGACCTTTCTACCTAGGTTCAGCTGGAAGTTCAGAGAAAATGGAGGCAGTGGCATTTAAGCAAACACTGGCGTCAGCATCTCAGCACCTCGGCGAGTAACGGAGGAAGTGGCTTGACTCAAGAGATGCAGATGGTGAGGTCCAGCCCACGAGAGCAGAGGAGAGAAACCCTCCAAAGATCAAGTGTGCTTTAACACTGCACCTGAGGGTGCCTCCATGCTCAGATACGCACGGTGAAGCACCATGGACTGAGCTGGGAGCCTTGTGTACATATCCAAAAGTGGGACTTGGCTGTACATCAGCGGTTCTTGGAGCACATCTGTTTGTGTATATCTTGTGCAGCATCACGGTTGTTTTGCAAAGCAAAGTGGGCCAAAATATTATGCTCTTCCTTGAGTTTCTGGCCACAGTAATTTGTGTTTCTTTCCACACCTGCTGCTATTTCTACCCTAAATGTGACCTTCCATTTTCCATGTGGCTCTCCGACATGTTACAGGCTAAGCCAGCCTGGTGAGTTTTTGATGTTCTCTATTTCTTCTGCTGCAGAAGCTGGGAGGACATTCAATCTTATATGATGAAGATTACATGCCATCCTCCAACACAGCCCATGGGTTTGAACTGCAAAATTAGTCCCTAGAACTTATCAAGGTTCAAAGTCTTTCTGTTGTCATGATGGATGATGGACACTGAGAACATAAAGCACAGCTGAACTCCAGTTTCCTCTCTGACTGTATATCCATTGCTCCAGTGACAGGTTCAGACAGCTTTTTTCCTTTCCCCTTTTAACAGTGGAGACCTTGGAAACAACAGTGGTCCAATTTGGATATTTGTATCATTTTGAAACAGTAAAAAAGCTATTACAGTTTATTCCAAGGGTGGCCGAAAAAACTTCCATAAGATAGCTCATTCCTGTTGTGTCTGTACCTCTGAGACTTGACCAGCTTGTATTTGAAGGGAAGAAATGAAAGCTCTTGAGACACCTAAAACTCAATTGAACTGGACAGTAGAAACTATCTTGTGAAAAACAATACCATAGTGGCTACCAAAAATCTCTTTGGAGTCTATAGTCCCTCAGAGTACTGAAATCTGCAAGGCTGTGCACTGTAATATGCTGTCAAAAGGTACCTGAGCTATCACAGCTTTATGTTCTTAGGGCTATAATTAAGCAAATTTCCCTAGTTTGAATGGGAAAAGGATAAAGTAATTCATCTGACAAATAAAATCAAATCTCCTACATGATTTTGTATCCACATTTCCCTAGTTGGGGCGATTTTTGGCTGGGTTTCTTCAAGGGCAAAGATGATTGAACTGAAAGCAAATGGTGTTTATCACTTTTCCCTCCTCCTGATCACCTACAAGACATTGGCAAAACATGCATGGCATGTCAAATGCTGCCTGAGCAGCATTCCCCAACCCCCTCTGCCAAAACTGCTCCAACGAGCTTTTAATCACACCAAATGCCTACCTGGTAGGCTTCTGCCATTTTATCAGAAGGCAAATATGCCGAGAAGTTCAAAATATACATTCAAGGTTAAATTACCTGTACCGAAGCAGGTTTTTGGGCGCTGTTACGTCTGTTTGAAACTCTGAGATTCAGGAAAAACATCTTTTCTTTTTTTCTCTAGCAGTGCTGACAGTTATCACACACCTTCCCTGGTGCACCAGGTGCTGCAGGCAGCAGCACACAGAGGGCAGCCAGGAGAGGAAGGGCACTCAGCAGCAGGGAGAGCTTCGTGGTTGCTCCAGCCTGCCTTGCCTGATTGGCTTTGTTGGCTCATGCAGGTCACCCAGCAGTAGGAGAGTTGAACCTCTTTACGACCAGGGAAAAAATAATGAGATGTAAAGCTGTAAGCTGGCAAGTGTTTCAAGGAATTACTTTAAGCTTACATTTTTGGAAATAGCAAGATTTCAAGTTGGCTTTGTCCTTTAAATGTCAGCCAAAACAAGTAGAAGGAAGAACAGAAGCAGGATCAATCCCACGACCAAAGGAGAAGTGAAAGCCTCTCCATGAAGGCTAGAATGAAAGATCTCAGTTTTTGCTGACTCACCCAAGCCCAGCAGAGCCTCTGAACTTCTCAGGGGTTCACTCTGTCCCAGTGCATTTAGCAAGTCAGATACTTCCAAAAAAATGTAACCTTAATTTTCTCTCTGGCCTACAATGAGACCAAGAAAGGTAAAACAACTTGTATGTTCCCTGAGAATAAAATATTCATCCTTCAAGCCAAAGCAGCTGTTTGTTTTAAATGCATGTGTCTCCTTCCAGCATAAATGAAGAAATACAGATTCAGAGATACAATAACATGTAATTAATTAGATCTGATGCAATTATTGGCTCTCACACAAGACAGTGTAAGAACTCAGCCCTGCAGTACATAGTAGGATCAGCACAAGACTGGGAGGAGCTCAGGCTGAGCATGATACCTATTTGTACAGGGGCATAACACATGTGCCCCAGAAAAAAATGCTACTGGTTTTTATATTTAAAAACCCCCAGTTCTAGCATAAGTTATTGTGTTACATGGTCATTTTGGTTTTGTCTTGCCTGAAATAACCAAGAAAGAGGAATGATTCCCAGATTCTGTATTACATGTTTGCTTCAGGCATCGAGCAGAAGCCTTGTTTGTATGAAGAGCTGAGGCTCCATAAAAACTCCTGGGTGTCAGTTGGAATTTGGAGTTCTCAGCTCTCAGAGAAGAGTATGTCCACTTGGGAAGATGCCAGAAGCAGGCAGCCCCTGGAACTATGATGCTGTGACCTGGTCCGGGTTTCTGCTGGGCGTAGGAAGCTGCTGCCAAACACCACCACAGGGGAAGGGGTTCTTACCTCCCCCATCTCCTGCGCAGGCACTGTAAGGGCTCCCTGCACTGCTGGGGATCTTGCTTGTTTAGCTGTGCTGAAGGATACTAGAGAAAAGAGCCTCTTAGCTCTGGGGACATTGACATGTTTATAAGCAGAGGAAGAAGAACAGGAAAGTAGATCTCAGTGAGCAAAGCAAAAAGCCAAAACTGCAAAAAGCCGGTGAAGGCATCACAGGGTGAACACAAACTCCATATTCATAGAGCCCACCCACTTCTCTTTCATTACTTACTCCTGGGTATTCAATGTAAAGCAGGTGGCTGTTACCAGTAAATAGGGCCTGAGTACCACCTTTCACACAAATCGTCGTCATTTTTCAGGACACTGGTGACAGCCTTTGGCTATTCACTCCAGGTGCCCTGAGGAGCCAGTTGTCCTTCTGCAAGCCAGCAGCTCCAGCAGCCTGAGCATCAGCAGCCTAAGAGCTAATGAATTTAAGGGGAAGTCATTAATGGATTTTCTCTCCAACACAGCAACAAGGAAGTTCCTAGCAAAACTGTCAGAAGCAAAAACCCATAGTTGTGCCGTGAATAATTACATTGTGCAACGCCTGAGTGCAGGGGAGCTGAAATGGGCTGTTTCAGAAGGGGTGGTACCAATTCAGTGGGGTTGGGTCCAGTGAAGGTGAGAGGCCCCAAGAATCCAGGCAACACCCCTTCCAGGACACTGCCTGGGGCAGACCTTGCTTTCACCCGGAAATGAGGCCCTTCATTGTTTGTGCCAGCTGACTTAGAAGGTTGAGAAGAAGGGCCATTATCAGCTTACCATAGGCCCCAGCAGAGGGAAAGAGAAAGCAGCTGAGGACAGTCATGTAATGTATCTTTGTAATCACCTTTCTCTGGCTTGCAAAAGCAAGCAAGGCTCAACCCCATTCCAGGGGTCCCTCCAAACACAGATGATGAACGTACTGGAGACTTGAAACTAAAATAATATGCTCTAGGGGATCCTGCTGGAGCAGGGAGGCTGGACTGATGACCTTCAGCGCTCCATTCCAACCTTAACCATTCTGTATTTCTGGAAAAATACAGTCCAGGCAGGATACCTCCCTCACTAGCATGCCCTGTATCAACACTTCCTTATTCAAGCAACGGCTTCAGTATAAGTGTCCAATTAAAGTTAGTAACTAAGTCTAAACGGCTCATTAACAAGAAGCGATGTTCATTACCCTGCTTTTAAGAGATGTTAAACTGTCTGAGACAGGCCAACGACCTCCCCTGTTGGAAAAAGAACATCAGGTGCTAATTAACTTGAGATTACATAAACTATTCAGTGGTGTGGCTATTTTCCTGACATTTAACTAAACCTGCTAATACAGTGAGCTCTGAGAAAAAGACACAAATATATTTGTACTCAGATACCACTTCTTGCAGGCCAGACAATCAGATCCGAGGAAAAGAGCAAGGATGCTTCAGACACGGGGTACAGTGTGGGAACAGGAAGGTGAAGGACACAGGAAAGAGCTCTTTAGCTGGTAAACAGAGCACATGCAACAGCAGGAAATCATTAAAGAGCCTACAAGGTTATCTCAAATTCCCACGAAGCAACACAGCTGACTGCCCCTCTTGTTTTGCAAGACAAGAAAGCAGTGCTGGCTTCTTGGGCTGTGCAGACACGTTGGAGGGAAAAGGAGAGGGGAGCGTGGTGGCCTCAGTTCCCTTGGTCAAAGCTTGGCAAAGCAACAGGAAGTCATTTCTTCATCAGTTTAGCTGGGTAAACACACAGAACAGTACCTGGGAGATTATGTAAAACCCCACTCATCCCGTTAAATCTGCATCCCAATATCTGAAGAGAAAAAGAGCAAATTACTGTTCTTATTTCAAATCAATTTATTTAACAAACTTCAGGAATATTGCTTGACACTTCCACACACTTCAGAAAATGAACAGTGACCCACTGCTGCACAGGTTGTGTTATATAAGGATGTTTCTAAGACAATCAACTCTGTTTTGTAATATTTAGCTGTCAAAATGCATCTTTTCCCAGCATCATTAAGTTGAGCAGTGCTATACAAAACCAGTTGGAAAAAAAGTTACTCTATTTTCCCCAGGGGATTCCCTACCCCCAACAAAAGGCCTCTTCTTCAGCTAGCAGAGGGCATCCTAAAACTATTCACAATTGCACCACGTCTAGGGTGAACTCAATGGCCAATTGTCCAGTCTCCCTCTAACCCGAGCGGGAGGCACCAGCCTGGAACCCGGTCTGGTGGTGGCTGCCTTCCAAGGAAAGGGATGGAGGCACAGCTTCCCGCTAGCATGAGGGAGCAGACACACCACTGATTTCCAAGCCTGGATGTCACCAAAGTGTCACTCTGCAGTTACACTCATGTTTCTAGACAAGCCATAGACACTCTTACATGTAGGGGAACTGTCCTGCCTGACATGGGCACCCCGGGCACCACAACTGAATCATTGGTTAGTTAAGGTGCACCTGGTAATACCAAAGTGCAACAGTTTGGGATCAAACCTTGCAGGGTCTCTGGCCTAAATGGCTCTGCTAAAGCCAACAGCACTAGTTCACACAAACATCTGCAAGTTCAGCCCACTAGCATGTCTTCAACAGTGCAGTTCAGCAAATCAAAAGCACCTTCACAAACAGACACAGTCACAGTGCAGTTTTCCAGAGACAAGTTAAGGGCACAAGTCCCTGTCCTTGAGAGCAGGCCAAGAAACCCCAAAAAAGCCCCAAACATTACAACAGCTTCAGGAGCTGTCTCGGTAGCACAGCTCTGCATCATCTTGACAGAAAGATGAGCAGATTCATGTGCAAAAGTACAACTGGTACTGTTCAGAGCAAGCCAAGTCTAAACCTATATTGCAAAACAAGCTTAGGAGTGTTGTCTTGAGAAGTTACAGAAATCCAAGAAGGAATGGAGACTGTCCTCCAGAAGGCAAGCGAGTCCACAGGAGCACGCTCATCAAATGTGGCACATTCAGCTCAGGTATGGCTTAAGATTCTTGGCTTTCAAAGACAAAGCTGTTTACTCATGGCTTGCCTACACAGCCTTCCTGGCCTCTGTGCTATGATGCATTTGTTTCAGGTGAAAAACTGTGTCAAACTTGTTGCACAGGAAACTAAAACCTTGCTCAACAGACAAGGTACAGGGATGAAACACGTAGAAACATTTGTTCTAAAACAAAGATACAAGCAAACAGTAAACCAGAAACCCTGAAATACTCTGAAGACATTTTTAACTGTGGGCAACCAAGTGCTGTGTGTTGGACAGGGAGAACACATGTAGAGCAATCTACTCAACAAATGAGGTCTTCTCTCCTTTTACATAACACACCACGGAGAACTTCAAAGCTGTAGCCATTTCAGAGATCTTGACTCAGACAGTGGCAGAAGGAAGACCAGTCTTAGTGTAACAATTTTGGCCAGGTCTCTAAATATTTCTACCAGCAGTGACAGATTAGAGCTGCACCCATCAGCCCCTCCTTAGGCAATCACAGGCTGCTTCCCCTCCCAGGCTCACTGTTCGTCAGGGGAAGAACAGGACCTGGTCTGGTCAGGAGGATATATGGCTTTCTCCTCCCTAAGAAATGCTACAGGAGACTCTCAGCTACAGGATAAGCAGACTTCCCACTGCCCCAGTGGAAACCATGATAACCAAAACACATCCCTGAAGCCATGGTGGTCTCTGCATGGTCTGCCCAGCCACAACACTCCAGGAAGCCTCTGCAGAGCTTATCCTTCTTGCCCCAAAGAAACAAAGAAAAAAACGCAAGAGCAATTCCCTGTTACAGTAAACTTTGCACGGGTTGTGAGAAAGCCAGTTTGGGTGAGCAGTTGGCACTTCAGGGCAGGCAAGACAGCTGTGACACTGGGGAGAGCCCACAAGCACAGGGACACGCACTGTTGCCTGAGGAAAGCATCACATCCCTTCCTTGTACACCTACATCACCCAACACCTACCCTGGCCCCAGGTCAGCAACTCTGTCTGAACTGTCCCCAAAAAACTGACCAAGGAAAGGATAGATAAAGGGATCATGCTGGAAGGAAACAAAACCCGTGACCAGATCAAGTTCTGTGTGCCTTCTCTTTTGAAAGAAAAATGGAGGAGTAAGATCCAGTGAAGATTTTCAATACTCCACACCAGTGAGTATGGCCAGGCAGAAATCATCCAGCCCTGAGCCAGAACAAACCCATGGGACACACTGAAGTTCTATTACACTCTTCACAGGCTCCAGAATATGGTGAAAAACACAGCAACACCAAACCCACGGCAGTACAGGTGTTGTGCAAGCCTCAGAACAACAAGTGGGATAGACTGCAGTCTTCCAAACCTCTGCACGTTTAACAGGACACTCTCTGCTTTAATCCACTCCTCCAGGAAACCACATTGCAGTAGCAGCCAGTCCCAGTCTCTGCTTTGCTGGTGTTGCACAGCCCTCCATGCTGACCAGTGGGTCGGTATGTCTTCTACAGGCATCAAGACTGACTCATGCTTCCCCTCCTTGCACACAAATTAAGACAGGGCATCCTTTTCAAACTTTATTAGACTCTCTTTTTTCCAGTCTAATTGGCAAAGCTGATTACACAAAGGCAGAGGTACGTCCTTTGTGCCTAGATTTTGCCTACCCCATTCCTGAGGTGTGTGAGGCTGTTAATGTGAAGTCCACTGATCCCGTTAAGGAAGAAGAGAAATGCAGCAATGAACTCACACCAGTATGTCAGCGTGAAGCCTGTGAAGGTGAGGTGATCCTTCACAAGGATGGAGAAGCTCAGAACACCAGTGGCGGACAGCAAAAAAGAGACAAGGATGAGAATGGAACCCATTGCCCATTTCCGCCTCGCATTGGCATCATCGCAGACTTGGGACACCATCAGCAGCTCCAACCCAAATATGGCAACCACAACAGCAAAGGACACCATGCTCCTGATGGGAATCACGCCCATGCTCAGCCCCTCCACCTGGGCCAGGCTGAGGTCGGTGACACATTTCAGGACGCTGTCGTTGCTAACAGTGCAGAAGTGCCACAGTCCAAAGAGCTGCCCCCTCGCAAAGAGCCAGCGGCCATCGCAGATGGAGATGGACGACAAGACCACAGCTATCGCCACACACAGGATGATCAGGCTCCTGATAAGAGTCTCAAAGAAGGATTTCTGTGGTCTCCGGTGCACCAGCAGCTGCTGTGCCTGAAAGGAGAGCGTGAAGAAAAAACAAAACAGAGTCAGCAGTGCTACTTCAGGGTGAAACGAAGCCAGAGGGACAAAGCCCTAGGATTCAGTATTTGAAAATATTTACTTGTGCACATCAAACCCCTTCTCACAGGGGAAGGCTGTACACAGGAGAAAGGAAGGGTGGGTGAAGCTCTCCCGGTTCCCTGGCTGCACAAACAATGCTCCCACGTCAAGGCCCGGGACAGGGATCACAAAGGCTCTCGCTGAGCAAGTTCCCTGCCCCACGGTCTTGCGGCACAGCCTCCTGCTCTGGCAGGGCTAGAGGAAGCCACCGGCCCCGGGGAGGATGGAAGCCGGTGACTGGGACGAGGGAGGCGGCAGCAACGGGCTAGGGGGTGCTCCTAGTTCCCAGCACTGCCCTCCTGAGCTGCAGCCGGCCCGTCTCTCCTCCTCCGGCCGGCAGCAGCAGCGGCCTGGACCTGGCTCCTCACCCCGGGGTCGCACGGCTCAGCTGCCTCGGGGGCTTGGGGGGTGGGGGGGATATCTTCGGCTGCAGCTCCCGGGGACCCGCGTGGGCAACGCACTTCCCTCCTCACCGAAACCCTCCAAGGGACCCGAGATGTAATGGAAAGTCGAGCCAAGAGCCCGCAGCCCCCTTGGAGAGCCACGTGCAGCCGGGAGGGGGGAGCCCCGGGGAGCTGCCGCCGGCCGGAATGGCGGGAAGAGGGGATCCGGCCGGCTGCGCCCCGCTGCTCCGGGAGGGGTCGGAGGTGCTCCAGGAGGGGTCGGAGAGACCCCGGCCTCGCAGGGCCAGGCTGAGGCAGCAGCCCCGCGGCGGCGATGCCCGGCCCGGCGGCGGGCGGGAGGGAGGTAGGGAGCGGCGGACGTACCTGCGCCCCGATGGCCGTCATGCTGCCGGCGGCGCCNCCCCCCCGCGGCTGAGTCAGCAGCGCGGCCCCGACGGGCGGAGCCGGGCTGGGTCGGGCCGGGCCGGGCCGAGCCGAGCGCCGAGCCGGGCTGTTCCCCAGAGCTCGGCACAGCGCGGGGTCAGTGCTGCCCTGGCCTGGGGCACGCAGTCGCCCGAGCCCGCTCTAGAGCGCGGCCGCCGGGCAGGAGGTGTCCCAGGAGGTGGCGATGCCTCTCGCCTCGCCCCGTCCCGTGTCCCCGCGTGTCCCCGGCTGCCGGCGTGCCCGAGGTGTGTTCCTACCGCCAGGAACAGTTTGCGGTGCAGCGCCGGTGCCGGGTGTTCGTGGACGGGAAGGCAGCCCCAGCCCTGCCCGGTCGCCCAGGACACCGCTGGAGCCCCCGAGCGGCTCTGGGGCTGCAGTGATGGTCTGCCGTGACACCGAGCCCCGGAGGCGCCTGTAGGTACAGGAACACCCCGTCCTGCCCTCGCCGCCCGGTCCTCGCCGTGTCTGCGCCCGTGTCTGTGCTCCCGAGGCAGTTCGGCATCGGCACCGGTGCAGCGACGGCCTCGCACCTTGGGCTGTGTGCGCCTCTTATCTGCTACCAGCCTGCTCTGCCTTACCTATCTCTACCTGTACCGTCAGCAAAAACTTCTCTGCTCATAAACTTTTATGCCATTATTCTTTTTCTCACTCATGTTTTGCCATTCTCTAATGAATTACTGATTGGTCTACTTTTTATTCCTTTTTCGGTCTGAAACAGCTTTAAAAAAGCCCAAGGAAGTCGGGTGTTGCTGTGTCATCAGAAACACTTGTTTTACTGCCAAATTCTGATTTTGATTCCAGCAGAGAGTCTGAGGTCCAGTGGACAGCCCCATGGGTCGTTGTTCTGGGCCTCCCTCATATGGACAGGGATCAGAATTTGGCCATTCCCTTTCTATCCAAAAGGAGTTGAAAGGATCTCCTTCTCCAATATGGGGTAATAAAGTTATTGTAACTTTACCCTGCTTCCAGCTTCCATTTCTGAGCTAATCATCTGTCTATACAGATTGTCTCATTATTTTAATCTCTATGCAATTTCATAAGGGCTTACTGTGTTTCCTTTAAAACACCATTTATGTCTGCTATGATCTCTCTGGGGGTGTTCTCAGTAACAGTATTTCTAGTAAGAATGAGTGTTCTGTCCAACATTTACTTTAGTTTTCATACTTTTAATTGTAATGATAAATGCTGACCTTTTTATTTCTCTCCTCCTGCAGAATCTTTTGTTTAAATGTTTCTCTACAAAGTTGTATATAATGTTAGATTATAGTTCTATCAGACACTGAATTGAGATTTTCTCATTTTGCAACCCATGGCAAATCTTTGCAAAGTCTGTTGTTAAAACTTATTTTGTGGGTTTGTTTTCTGAACATGCTGTCCAAGCTAGCAAACTTGATGCTTGCCACATCCTTTTCATCTTAGGTTCATCAGTTGATAGAGGAGCTTTATGAGCTCTTTATTCCACAGGTTAAACAGCATTTCTGCATTGCATTGTGCAGACTGATTACATGCATTTGCTGTTATACTCTTCCACTTCTAAGTTTCAAATTCAACAATATATATGCATTTTTTGCTCAAAAAGCACACACAGATCTTCTTGTCTCGTTTGTTGCATGAGCTGAATAAATGCTGCATGCATGTAACCATGCTGAGCAAATGCAGACTTGGACCAGACAAAATATACCAACCCTTATCTGGCAAAAACCTCACGTAACTTATGCCTTCTGTAACATAGGCTCAGTCCTGCAAAGCATTAGGCAATTTGGCCCACAATTAGCAAAATCATTAAGCATAGGTTTGCATTTAGAGCACCTGAGTCATCCTAACGACTTCAGCAATTAAAACCCTTAATTTTTAACAGTGAGGGGTATTCTGTTGAGCAAGATAATTTTTTTTTCTGTAGAAACCCATGGTAAGGGTCACACAAGTAAACACATGCATGACAAGCCTTGATGAATGAGGAAATTAAAGCGGTTACTTTTGAAACCAAAATTGCTCCCCTGTCATAGTTGGGTTCTTTAGTAAATATATAGTTATGTGCCAAGCCTGTTCTTTGAGGAAAAAGGGTGGTCGGGGATGGTACTTTTTCTGCAAATGAGAAATTGCTTTAATATTTTGTATTTAATTGAGTTTCCCAAATATAAATGAGAATGAAACTTGACCTGAAAATTATAATCAGCACTGAATAGGCACTTTCAGAGTCACTCTCCTGAAGTCACCCTGGAGAGGATGATTGTAACAGTAAATGCTTCATTTCTGCACTTGCCTAGCTGGACGTACCTTCTGGTAAAGCTGCCTGGGTTTAGAAAGCCTGCAAGAACTCTGCACCTTTTTCAAATGTAATGAGTTTATCTTCATTGTCTCATTACAAAACAAATCAAACATATTATCTGACTTCAAATAAAAAAATATGGGAAAATGCCTCTACACTATTTTTGAAAATCATATGTGAAAATGGTATTTTACAATAAAAAGATCTCAGTGCCTTAAAAGAAAAAAGACATTTTTTGTCTGAGAAATATGTTACCTATGTAATAAGAACACAGTAAATGACCTTTAAAGCACTTTAGAAGTATTTTTGGTTCAGTTGTGTTAATATAGAGTTCTTGGTATATTGCCAGTTTCATTATTTTGTTTAGAAAGTCCCTTTTCTCTATTGTTTAAGTAGGTATTTCACATCCTATCCCTGGGGAGAAGGTTTTCGGGGAAATGTGTTCATAAATAATGGAAATTACCAAAAACTGTTATAAACACAGAACTTGTTTCATGTGGTTCATTTAAAACCATGAGAAGTTTAACATTGAAGAATCTGTTCCAGCTTTTTCTCTTGCAGAAGCTTGGAGAAGGTTCAGGACCGAAATCTGAGAGTCACCAGGGGCTTAGGGAACAGTTGCCCAATGAAGTGAAATCACTTAGAGGTGAACCAAAACACAAGTGACTGAGGCTCCACCAGTCCAGGTTCATCTAAGCTTGAAGCTGGTTACTTCTGTAAATGCATTTTTCTGTTTAATAAAATTCTTTCTGATCACATCTTTAATTCTTGGCATAGCGACTCACCTGGTGAGGCATTTAAACCCTCAGTTTTGTTAGATCCCTTGTTCAACGACAGAAGCTGACCTGATCTTTGACACAAATGGATCTTGAGTATTTTGCAGATTGAGACTTTGGGAGGCATCTAAGGTCTGTATGGGGAGAAAAATACTGCGCTTTTTTGTATCTTCCCAAAGCAGTGAGCATGTATAAAATGTAAGGAAGAAGGAAGAGTCTAGCTGTCTCATGTCACTGTTCTTTTGCCTTCTCTTTTTCCTGGTAGTAGACTGAAAATCCAGGCTGAAGAAGCTGCATTCAGCTCAGGCTGGGTGCAGTCTAGCTGGGCTGAAACAGAGTTTCTGGAATGGGGCAAAAAGTCAGCAAGTTGCTGGCAAGCTGCTCAAGCCCAGCAGCTTCTCTGAACACAGGCAGTCATCTTAGGTGAATCGTGCCCCAGGCAGCAGCATATGTAACATAAGAGGGTTTGGGTTGTGCCAAGGCCCACACAGCTCAGACCAGCCCCTTATCACAACTATTTTACCTCAGGATTTTCCTCCCATCACTGCAAGTTATGGCAGCCAAGCGGACAAACTCATCCTGGCATGTAAAAGCATGTAAAGAGGAGAAAGCTCCTGGGCCAGATGGTTTCACTTTGCCTCCTGCCTGGACACCTCTGCTGTGCCACAGGAAGGCAGACTGGCCACCAGACAGGGGCCACCACGTGTTCCTGCAGCCCCAAGTTCTCCCACTCACTGCTGGATGTGCATGGGAGGCCGGGGCTGCTGCACATGGTGATAATACCCAGTAATAATATTCATCACCAAGTCTAGGTCCTATTGTCCACCCACATCAAACAGTACTTGCTAAAGAGCTGAGTTAGAAACATGCTGATAACATGGGAGTCCATTACAGTGATATTATCCCCCACCTCAGTTAAGTCTAAGAAGAAAGATTTGAAGCAGGACAGGCTTAAAGGAATACATATCGTATCCCAGCAAGAGCTGTGTTTTCACTTCGGATCAGTTTTTGGACCTACCTCAGCAACACATGGCAGAGATCCAACACTGGGTGCTCGCTCATTCTGTTTCAGATTCAGCCTTTTTCAGGGACCTCTGGAAATAGTTACACTGGCTTAGGATAGACCTCAAAATATTTGCATCTGACCATTCTGACAAATCTGCTTTGAAATATACATTCAACACAAAAGAATAAAACCTTAGCCCCTTTAGCACTAATAGAAAAATTTGGGTCTGTATTTCAATACTACATAAGTTGGGGGAAATCATTCAGTTTCACAGCTGTCACATACATATTTTTTCTCTCAGTAAAAAGTCAGATCAATAGATTAAAAAATACTAAGTGCATTAAACTGGTGAGTCCATCTCTCAGAATCAGAATTTACTCAAAGGAGCAGTGTTTGTTAGGAGGAGATGACATACCATGACCTCAGCCTTCTGGGGAGCACAGGTTGGTGCCTTGCACATTTTGGTGGGGACTAACAAGGTGTCAGCCTGGCTGTGTTGGCCACGTAATACAATTGTTTTTCTTTCCAGGGTGTGGAAATGTCAGGGTTTGGGATACCTTTTTTTGT
>VYZT01015244.1:0-31226 GCA_013400735.1 Pomatostomus ruficeps | reverse complement strand
ACCCAAGCCTTACAGATTTGTAATTTAGTTAGCAGAAAATTCATTTAACCATGATCTTTATCTATGTAAGGCATAAGAGGCAGTGCAGTTCAGGAGAGGGATGGATGACAGTGCCAAACGTTGAATTAGAAACAACAAAGTTGTCTTCTTTCAAAAAGGTATGGATAAATATTTGTAAATATTATCCATCTTTGAAACTGAGTTTGTAGCTACAGCAGTGAAACAGTTGGACATGACCTCAAAAAAGGAGTCAAGACATCAGACTAAATGTTACAGTGAAAGGAAATAGAAATACAGCAGCCTGTTCTGTGTCTCTGTACAAAGAGAAGGGTGGTTCATTTAGGGCAGAAGATGGTTTAAAGATGCTTTTTTTCCTGAATAACAGCAGTTATTAGTCATTAGTATATAGAGGATATTCGTGACAGAAGAGGAAAACCCTTTCTTTGGAAAATGCAATGTGCCATTATGCCATTTTGAATTTGGATATGTTCCAGCATATCTTGAGGTGAAAATTAGCAAAGTTAGCAGTGGGGTCTTTGTAGTAGAATCTTGAAGATTTTACTTTTCCTCTTCAACAAGGAGTGGAAAAGAGTAAGCCAAGGAAGTGATAGCATGTATCATGTACCACTGGTCCTCATTTTGTACAAAATGGTAATTTTGTACATTTTCTTTAAATCAGCAAAAAAATTTGAAATCTCCTATTGAGATATTACACTTTTCCAACATCTAGTCTGGACAAGACATACTAGAATAAAACAGAGAATCACCATTAGAAAATCTGGGAAATTCTGATACATGCAGAACATTTTTTCTAAGCTACAGTTGATTGCCCTTGGCACTATACAGGGTTGGGCTAGAGAGTTATAAATTATGAGGACATTAGATAAGTATCCTCAGGAAAGCCTCTGTAGTAGTGATTATTATTACAGTTATTATCCAGTCAGCAAAGTTAATGCTTGCATTTTTTTTTTAAGCAGAGTGTATGTTAATAAAGTGTTCAGTATTCATTACAAACAGTCTTGTCTGTTTTTTAGTTGAGATTCTAAATCCCTTCTACTCTTTTTTTTTTCTTTTTTTTTACAAGTCAGGCAGACTTCATTAACTTAAGGTTTAATTTAAAAAACGAATGTGGAACTCATTGGCTCAGCACCTTAAAGAATTCCATGTTTAATAATTGTGAAGGCTTTCCATCAGATTTGTCTCTGTTCTGAATTAGTAATGTTGCTGACTTATTGTTTTAGAAGAGGAAGTCCTTGACCTACTGGGTTGAAAGAATTGTGACTGTTCTGAACCTCTGTGGGTCCTTTAGCTCTGCCATATCCCCTGTGAATAATTAGAGGTATTTGAAGGTATTGCTGGAGAAGCCAATTTGTGTCTTTCACTTTGCATATTGTTGAAGCCTCATGAATTAATCATCAGCAGGGCAAAAAATTAACTTCTTCAGACACATATTTTGATGGGTCATGAGGGAGAATGTAAAGTGATCTGTAAAATATTCTACTGATCCTCTAAGTATTAAATTATTATACCTACAGGCTAATTTAATGAAAAAAAAAGAAGTTTCTTTCTCCCTTTCCTAACAGAAAAATGCACAAAAAAAAGAGTATATCATGCTTCATTACTTTCCTAGCATTTGAAGGTGTTAGAAATGCAGTCACTTAATTTGCTGAATGCTTATACAAACAATTCAGAAGACTGTGTTAAACAAATCTTGAGGGGTCTTGTGTACATATTTACTTCTATATAGTCATGTTCTTGGTGGTTTTGTTTGTTTGGGATGTTTTTTCACGAGGTTAAATGACATCTTTAATACTGGAATCTTTTTTTCAAAAATATGAGGAAGGAAAAAAGAAAAGTGGTGATTTATAATTGTCTTCAACCATAAAGTTGCTAATTGTCTTCTAAGATTCTAAGTAGCTGGCTAAATGGTGGTTCATTTACTGGTGTGCTAAATATTTAATTTTTTATTCGTTCTAGCAAATGAGACGGAATTAGCATTCTTCTGTGAGGAAGATTACAGGAACTACAGAGCTAATCCTGTTTCGGCCTGGTGAAGATCCCAAGAGATTGTTTTGTTTTCCCATACCTGTTGTAAATTTTCCTTATTCTGCTTAATGAGATTTTTCTTAAAGATCAATAAATCCTAGAGGATTTCTTTGCAAACAGTGCAAGTCCCTTCCTATAGAAATTAATTTCTGTCAATATGCTAAGGCTGAGAGAAGGAAAACTGGGGGACATAAATGACTTCTTTCTTCCTCTCTTTTATTTTTGCTGTGCTTGGCTCTTGAGCCTCAGGCAGTGCCATCCCTGACCTGTGACACACGTTCTTGATGTGATCCCACAGCAGGCAGTAACTGCATATGGAAATTATACAGTACACAGGAAGATCCCATCACAGTACTAACTTCTAATGAAAATGAAGTGAAACCTCCTTCAAATTAAATGAAATGTTTTATGACCAAATCACTGGGTATTTTAAAGAACTTGAGAAGAGAATCTCTCTGCTTCAAGTCACAGCTTTGCTTCTCTCATTTTATGTTTGGTCTCTTTTGTTTAAACAGTGCAGACTGGCCAGTGTTTCATGCTTTTCAGCGGTGAATGCTTTCCATTATCCTCTCTTCCAGCCCTCTTTAGCATGCTGAAGGGGACAAATGTCTGTTGGGAGGCTTTTGTGTCCAAGGACCAGCTCGCCTGTTTCTAGCTTCACTTCATGGGGACACCTTCACAGAAGGGTAGCAGCTCAAGTTCTGCCAGGACATCAGTGTGCCTAAGTGGGAATTGGGCATTTTTCCAAATGGAGTGAAAGCTCATGGTTTCATTTTTAAGGATAAAACCTGAATGATTGCATTTTTTTGCGAGGAGAGGCCCAGTCTGTGAGCCACATGTCTTCAAGACTGGAATTGATTCCTTTATGCTTTCCATGAGCCAAATACTCTGTTGTTATGTGTTTGTTCTTGGTAATTCCAGGCTTTCTGGCCACATGAACCAAATTAAGAATAATAGAAAACGATCATGCATCCAATAAAGTACCTTTAGGTAGATACCACTTATGAAATGCTTTTTAGGGGGTACCAACATGGGAAACTGTGCCTTTAAGCCTCCCTTCACTGCAATAGGAATGATGCTGGCTCTCTGCCTTAGCAGGCTTTTTGGGCTCTGCTAAATCGAATGAGACCTCACGTGCAATTACACATCTACTCTGAGCTCTGGGTGAGAGCTGACAATGCTGTTTCCATAAGACTTTCTGAAGGAGTAACCCTACCATTTCCTAGAGCTTTGATTATTGGTTTTATTGACGTGTGTGGTTTCCAAAGTATCTAAATAAAATTTCCCTTTACTTTAGAGGTAGGGCCAAAGAACCCTCTCTGTATTGTTCCCACCTCATTTTCCTCATCCTTCTTGACAACTCTCTGGTTTAGGCTGTTTTACTCACTGACAGCTTTGCTTCAGAGTTTTATTCTCTTGTGAAAGAACTCTGCCACTTTCTCAACTGTGATTAAATGATTGTATCTTTATCTTGTAAGGAGGGGTCCCGTGTCACTGAAGTCACCTATGTACTCCTGGGATGTAGGTGCTGTTATGCATGCCCTGATGAATTTATGAGGAGAATTTACCTCTTGCCTTCTATTCCTGCCCAGGCAACCTCTCTGTTGCTGGTACCTGCTCCCCAAACGTGGTCCCATGTCGCAGCTACCTTACACAGTCTGTCATGTTTGCAGATTTATGTGGTTAATACAAGTTTGTGCTCATCTCCTTAGACAGTTTAAGCTGATGCATTGCAGTCGAGGACACCCCAGCTTTGTTCAGCCAAATTTACAATAATGAAGGTAACTTTGTAAGAATAGATGGTGTACCAGAGAGATCAGTGCCTCAGGCTGGCCTGCCAAGGCATCTAAATGGTGTCTGTCAGCACATGCAAGCTCTCGGACTGAACAAGCACTGCCATTCTTTTCCTCCTGTTCTGGGGTTTTGAATTTGGTCTCCAGCCCTTTCAGACAGATTTGGATTAGTTTTGTGATCCCTTTTCTCCAAAGCATTTGTATTTGAAAGAATCACCACATTTTAACAATTGTCCTTCCTGGGCTTGCACAGTTCCAAACTTACAGTGTCACATCAAGTGTGGTACAGTGGAAGAGCAATTCTACAGCATCAGTGAGAAAAACTGTAAACGTTCTACTGCAAGTATTCAAGAATGATGTGCCTGGCACTCCAGATTAACTTCTCTTTCTAAGGGAAGAGTTAAACTACTGCTTTGTGAGCTCAGTTCGCTCTGGCAGTGGCACTTCATTGGCTTCTTTCTCCAGCAGCACAGTGGAGCCTTTTGTAATGCTCTCAATGGCCATACTTGTAAACTGTTTTCTTCCTGAAAAGTTTTTCTACTGTGTTTTTTTTTCTGTCTTTTTTTTGTTTTTCTTTTTTTAATGGGACTTTTAGTAATGCTTCTTTCAAGTAAACTCCACAAAACCATAGATAATAACTGACAACTTGTTAGGAAAGATGCTGTTCCAACATTTTTTTGGTAGGGTATGGTACAGCCTTGCACCAAAGTAAGTTTGATTCCAGGATTGTTGAGTTGAAATCTCTGAACACTGGCAAATAAATTAGTAAAGACTGGGATGTCTTTGCCCATGTTGTTTTGAAATCCTCTTCCTTTCTGTTGAAGGGAATCACAGAGTTAGTAGTGTGGTTTGTTATCCTGGCAGAAATCATGAATGGCATTGGTTTACAGTTGCTTTTAATCAAAGGTGTAGTAGGGTAAATCATACAGCTTTGCCAGTGTTCCTAGGCATTGTGGGGTTAATAGGGATTAATGTTACAGTGTGATGGTGTTGGAACCATTCACCATTTTTTTGTTAAACAAAAGAACGATATCCAGCGAGGATGCTGAAATAAGATAAAATTTATCCTGGTTATAACACTGTAGGCAGGGAAAGGCAGTCAAACTGTTGGGCTTGACTGTTTCTTGGAGAAAAAAATCTCTTCAGACAGACTGGAGTTTTGATTTGGAGAAAGAAGAAGCTAGAGAGAGAAGAATAGCTACTGAAGAAGAAGGGAGGAAATTTGGAAAGGAATTATCACAAATAGGAAGAAGAGGTAACAGTGTAACTGAATAAACAGCAAAATCTGCATGTGCAACACTCTTGGTGCAGAGATACCAGAGCAGTGCTGCTTTCTGTAGAACTAAATGTATAAAAGTGGTGCTTTTTTATAATTTTGGAGCTGAGTTAATGAACTGCTTGAACAGGTATCTTGTTTTTTCTGGCTTTGTCACATTATACTTCCTGCATCCAACAGTTTTAATTATTTTTCTGCCTAGAGGTAGTTGTGTTTCCTCTTGAAGAAGCAAGAATTAAGAAAAATCTGCTGACATGGACAGCTGAGTTCAATGTTGACCAGTGGCATAAAGGAGTCCTCAAAGATCTGATAAGCACCACTGTTACAGTTAACTGCTTTATCTGTTGTAAACATTCTAATTTAAAGGTGATCCAGAAATATGTTGTAAGCTGTACTGTTTCTCTTTCACTCCCTTGGAATATTTAACATCCCCTGACAGATCATTTATTTAAAAATGAGCTTGCAAGTAGCAGTCCAAGAGTTCCCACAGCCATGACTGGACATCCATGGGCCCTGTCCTTAGAAACCAATAGCCACAGAAATCCTGAGTATCCAAAGACCAAGAACTAAAACCAGAACATGGGATACTCATTCTTGGTCTCCTGTGACTGATAGGATCCCAAATACAGAGCAGGGCAGATGATTGGACGCACTACAAATACCTAAGGCAAGTGCACACTTCTGGTCATTGAACAGTCTGGACTGAGCTCAGGATTCCTGGTTGGCACCTGATCCTCCTTCCTTTACTTCCTTTCCATAGTAGGACTTGGCACAGATTTACAAGTAATTAATGAGTCAAGAAATGCCCAGTACACAACTTTTGCTGCTTTTCATTTTATCAGGGTATTGACTTTTCTCTGCTCACCATTTCCTATTGAGTCAGAGAAACAGACACAGCTTCGAACGTTTCCCCAACCACTTCCCTTTGCTTCTTGCTGCCCCTTCTGCTGATTTGCAGTGCTTTAATGGTTAGGTTTTCACCTCACCTGATATGCAATAGCAGCATTTCCTGTGGCAGTGAATGTACATATTTTATAAGTTATTAGTGAAAAAATACGGTTTGAAATGGTTTTCTACAGTGTCACTAATAGTGCACAACAAAGGCTCTTTTCTTGCTTTGCAGGAAGATTTGCATAGGACAGTACTGTCCACCGGTAAGTGGAAACAAAGATGTTTTTATCATAATGCTTTGTATCTTGTACGGAAATGAAGAAGTTACATCAGGAATGCATTAAAAAAAAAAGGCAGTGAAAAGCCAAGACCTATTGCCGTGAACTCTTTGCCTGCAGAGAAAGCCACCAGATGTCAGCACAGCCTGTTCTTTGCTTCTCCAGAACCTCTAAGCCAAGAGATGTGTCAGGTTTATGAAAAGTGCTTATCTGTGAATTGGTTAAGCCTGCGAAGGCTGTGCTAGGGTTCTGGTGATGAAAGCTGAATCTTTCCTTGCACAAAGTATTTCTTTTTATATTAAAATCAAAAAGCGGCAAATTGAACTAGTTTCAGTGTTTAAATTCCTCTTGTTAGAGAGCATCCTTTGCAGAGCCAGTTCCCAGCGTATCTAAATCTTTGCATGCTGTGAGGAGGCATTTGCAGAACACTCATTTGAAGAATTGTCTGGAAAAGATCAGTGTTAATTTGCTGAGGTTGTGTAAAGTAGATTTTAAGTATGCCTATTTCTTTTAAACACAAGGAAAACCATCTGGAACAGACACACATGCAAAGCAGAGCAAAATATCTTCAGCAACACAGCTTAAACACACAACAAATGTATCCTCCATGCTTCTGACTCTAAGCTCCCACTACTTCCTCCTTGTAGTGCAAGGGCTAAGGAGAACCTGGTACTGCATTCTCTGGGCTGTGCTTCCTGAGGTGGGATGAGCTGAGGTGGGATATGAGTTTTCGCGCCCAAATCCAAGCACTGTGCACAGCTTTATGCTGCCAATGGTTGAAGCATGCATAGATGCTGCCTGGTTAAAAGGCTAAATTTGAATTTTTGCACAGGGACAAGGTGTGACAGAGCTTTCTGCTCAGATTCCTGTCACTTTTCTTGCAGGAACTTGCAGATGCCAGGGAGATATTGAAGAGAGGGAATTTAAAGTGGCAGGTAGAGCCTGGGTGGCATAAATATTATTTCTTCCTGTTTTGGGCTGCTTGTTTAGTTCCTTTCTTCTAGCCTCATCATGCTGGTGTCATGTTAGAGGTTTGCCACAGCTTGCTGTGTATGGGACCTGCTTATCAATTCCAAACTATCACTGCAACCCTCAAACACTATTCACACTCCAGAGGTGATGCAAGGGAAATTGCAGCTGTGCAGTCTTAGGCAGCATGCAGGGGAAGACTGGTGTGCATGGGCACAGCCAACATGGTGTGCAGGTTGTTTGGGAGGTGTTATTCTTGCTTCTGTCCCTTCTGCGCAGCACCCAGTTCTGCTTTGCTGGGGACCAGGACCTTGTCTGGAAGTTTGGCATGCATGGCACATGGATGAGAAGAGAGGTGGGTGTTTGGGCTGGTGATGCAGTGGGGGAGAGGATGGGGCACATGGCTTTTATGTCCCTGTAGATGTGGTATTTTTTATGAGATATGGATTGTACCTTTTGTTTGCTAGCATCCTGTCTTTCTGATAGCAGTGGATTGGTTCCTTTGTAGTGGGTCAGAAGCAGCTAGCCAGAAGAGTGGGAATTTCAATTGGCAGTGAATAAAGGGCTCAGTGTGACAGGTTAATGTAAGAATTTACCTTTCTATGTCCCTTCCTGCTCTCTGGCAGGTGACTCACAGTGTTGTGTACCAGGAATGTCAGCAAGTACTGTAAGAACTGCTGCTGTCTGCTCTCATTCCACACCTGAAAAGGTTTAATTCTGTTTTCTAACCTAAAACCCATGGAACATATTCTTAAGAACAGTTTGGGAAGCCCCTTTTCTTCAGTGAACTGGGATTTTTAAAATGGAAGGCATGGTGTTGGTCTGATTTCAACACTACGTTGAGGTTACATCTTTGCCTCTATGCTTGTATTTGGGTGTCAGTCTCTTCCTTCAAGTTACCAGTGACAGGACCAGAGGAAATGTCCTCAAGTTGTGTCAGAGGAGGTTTAGATTGGGTATTTGGAAAGATTTATTCACCAAAAGAGTTGTGAAGCATTGGAACAGGCCGCCCTGGGAAATGCTGAAGTCACCAGCCCCAAAGGGATTTAGAAGACCTGCAGGTGTGTTACTTGGGGACATGGTTGAGTGATGGGCTTGGCAGTGCTGGGGTAACAGTTGGACTCAATGATCTTAAAGGTCTTTTTCAACCTAAACAATTCAGTGCTTCTATGATTGTGTCCATCCAATTGGAGGGCATCAGCTGGCTTTAGAGTCAAAGCAGCAATCTAGCCAGGACAGCTTTATATCCCAGCAGGTACGGTCATAGCCATTTCTTCACAGCTACTCCCCACCCCATACCTCTCAAATCAAATACAATTGGTTTTGCAGAACATAGACTTGAATCTTGCACAGCAACTTTGTTTTCTAGAGTGCTGAACGAAACAGCTACTTGAAAGCAGACATCTGGCTGCAGACAGCTCTTTAAGGCAGCAGGCTGGCATGCAGCAGCTGAAGGTAGCTAATTGCAGATCAGATAAGGGAAACAGATAACAAGAGTAACTAACCAGCTGAACAGCAGCTGTAATGCATCCTCCAGTGTTGAGACTTCTAAATCTAAAGCAGATTATCTTTGTAGGAGGATGCATTTGTGCCACTTTAAGTCTTTGAAAAGTTTCAGTAATACTATGGCTTGTGATATGTGATCCTCCTGACTGGCCCCAGAAAATGCTTATTTTTAGTCTTTGATTATGAACGTCCTGTACATGCTCTGCTAACAAGAACTGTCCCTAATCATAGATGGTATCTGTGTATTCTGTGCTCAGCTTTAATATGTGTGTGGTTCTCACTTGCACTAAAAAAAACATGTACAAAAATTCTGCAAAACTGATGCTGCTTATTAAGGCACAATAAACAGATAAAAGAAAACTGTCCTACTGTAACAAATCTCGTTCCTCAAACCCAAAGCACAGTCTGCAAATCCCACAAGCTTAGTGTGTGAAATTTAGAGCTCAAGAATAACACCAGGTTTTGTTGCTGACTGTAGCTGTGCTGGCCATCGTGGAGAGACTGGAGGAAATATATTGCACAGAGGTGCTGAAGCAAGTGCATCCCCCTAAAGATTTAACTATAGTTTGATATTTCACTTTGTAAGTAAATCCCTGAAGAGCAAGAAGACAATTGCACAGTTTAAAGCCTTGTATTATAAAACTGAAGGAGTGAGAGAACTGTACCTGCAGAGGTTAATCTTCAGCTCAGGAATTTAAATGAACTCATTAAAATCAACTTACAAATTAGCTCATTAAAATGCAATGCTGCAGATCCAGAAGTTGGTTGATCTGGCATGCCACTTGTATGAAAAAGTCACTTAAGAAGCAGAGAACAAATGTATAGTATTAAAACTCCATTTTTCTTTGCAGCCCCCCATCTGGAACTCCTTCTTCCTTGAACTCTGTATCAACAGCACTTTTTATTTAGTGAATTAAGCTTGTTTGATCCTGTGCTACAAATGCTGTGTAATATCAGTAGACCCCTGTATTGAAATATATGTCTGTACACACTTGTGCCCTCTCACACATAGGAACTCTGTAACTGAGCCCTGGCACCATGGGTCACAGCAATGATCACTTTATTACCTTGATAATGAGATTCTACAAGCTGCTGGCTGTAGTGGGTTTTATTTCTTAGTGGTTAAATTCTAGATAATCACACTATTCTACTACTGCCATTAAAGTAATGGTTTTGTTTAGGGGGAGGCGGGAAAAAAAGACTCACACAAGTTCTGATATAATTATGTAGACCTGTTCAGAATATCTTTATATAACTACGGAGACCAGTGATTAAAACTGGTCTTACTCTTACAGCTTTTCATTTGGTTCTTACATATCCCAGAGGCACATAGTAGGCAGTACAGAAAATAAAAATACAAAGATTTTTACATTCCAACTATATATTCTGCAATAAGATATATATATGTGTGTGTGTGTGTGTACATATATACAGAGAGAGAAAAACTTCAAGTACAAAACCAGTTAAATGGTAAATTTTAAGCCAATCTCACTGAATGTCCTATGCACATCAAAAAATGCTTAGAGAAAAGATAATTGAGAAATTCCTTAATTTCATTTTTAGCATCCCAGAATCAGAGGAAATTACACAAACTGTTGTGTCACATGTTTCAAGGACCAGATGAATACAGAAGGCATCACGTGAAATGCTGTTCTGCATTTGTAGGAATTGGTTTTGGTCTTCAAAAGGGACGGTGACTGGCTGGCCAGTCCGTTTGCACAGGCATTACCTAGAGATACTTGACCAGTTTTTTTTAGATGCTGTGGAGCTGCAGTAGCTATGGGGATTTGGAGCTGGCTTGTCTGTCCCTTTGGGCTTGTGTCCATTTGAAAAGTCCCACACTGACTCACTGACTCCCCTTCTGCTCATGGAAACTGTCCCTTTGCCATGGGAAAGGGTTTGTAGGCATCAAAGTTATGTAGACAAAGCAAGGGTGCAAATGTTCTGCTGGGCAGAAAGGTGAGTCTTTAACCTTGCAGTGATTCAATAAAACCATGCTTTTCCCCTTAAAGACAAAGCCTGCAAGCCTGTGTAGTGTTTCCCTGCCTCCTAATCTTTGTTGGCCGCCAGGCAGTAGTATTGCCTGGCCTAAAGATGTGAAAAGAAACTTAGATGGGAGAGAAAGGCACTGAAATACACTATTGTAACCATAAAGTGTGTAAACTGGTGCTTTTATGTTGTCTTTGCCTGATGATGGAATGGAAAAGATGACTAAAAAACCAGGCTTGCTGAAGCCAGTTTTCCCTCATGGATGAGTTAAACTGGAGTGGGTGGAATTATATTCAGGTGAAACTGTCTCAAATCCATGTGGAAATTTAACCTATCACCTAACCAGAAATAAACAGTGTTGGGTTGTCAGTCTGCTTGGAGAGTGATTTGGTCATGTGCCAATCTGGACTAAGTTCTGGAGCGGGATGGGGAAACCTAAAAAATTCAGCTTGCTGAGGGGGACAGTGGGAAAGAATGGTACCGTCCCTATGTTGCCAAAACCCCATCAAAACAACAAAAAACCCACCTGATTATGAAATCTGGGCTTTTCCCTCAAGCCAGTTTCTTTTTATTTGACAAAAAGAAGCAGAAACATTTGGAGACTTTACTGTAAGTGTTAGGCAAGAACTAACACTCAGTATCATCACTGGCCACGTGAGCAGTATTTGGAGAATATTGCTCACTGTAGTTACTTGAGTCTAAACAGGGAATTCTTACGATTCTCTGTCTGTGTAGAGCTCTTCCAGGTTACAGGAGCAACACTGGCTTGCAGAAGGGCTTATGTGCCCCAAAGGTGATAACTCCCCCTGCCCTTTATATTACCTGGTCCAGTAACAAGTACTCCTTGTCCCACAAGCTGTACCTCATTTGGTGCTGACAGCTCTTGTTTCTCAAAGCAATACTGAACATTGAGTGTCTTTTCCTTAACTGCAGGAAAATGAGGCTATTCCAGGCATGTCCTTGTACCTGACCTTACTGAGGTAGTCTTCTTGTGTCATCCCGATTGCTTGCCTTTAAATGAGATTTGGTGAATTGGCTGTCCAAAACCTAAATAATTTTTCTGATAAAGAGTAAGAACTTGATAAAGAGAGACAGGTGAAACGTGAAATGAAGGCGGAAATCTTCTTTGCCCTGTGCCTTGTCCACAGTGGGTGTGAAGTCAGATGACCATTTCATACGTGTTTTGTGATCTAGCAAGTCACTTTTTAAGGTGTAAGGCAATGAAGGACTGTGCCCAAACTATACGACTGTCATGTTTTCATGTTGTTTTCATGTGCTGATCCCTTTGCAAGACTGCTCAAAGATCTTATTATTGCTAGTGAAACCAGTGGGTTTAGAGCCGCTGTTTTGTTTGCTTAAACGGGAATGTTCAGGTGACAGTGATTTCTAAAAGCTTCACCCTATTATTTGATGTAAGGCCAGCTGGAAGGCCTTGGTTTTCTCCATGTAATTTTGTGAAGCAGCAGGCCCTTCCAATAATTATCCTCGCTCTATTTCAATCAAATACTGCTTGAAACTTTGGCTCGGTAAAACAGAGAACAGGCAGCAGTAGCTGTCATCTCAGAGCCAGCAGTGCAGACCAGATGTCTGGTGTTGGGGATGTCTCTCTCAAATACTTTTATACTACTGGAAAAGGTGCTTTATTTCCTCAGCTTATAAACATGCATCGGGCACAGCTTCCAGGACCAGAAGAGCTGTCTGTATTTGAGAGAACAGGGTTACTGGGCTTGCTGTCAGATTTGATGATTTTAGTAAAATCTGCTGTCACAATAACATGGATATTGCTGTTCTGACTTGTCCACGGAGTTCGTTGAGGAGAACAAAACCAGAGGCAATTGATCTTTCTAAACCTCACTGCCTTGATTGATCTATACACTCAAGAAACAGGGTATCTTTGCTGTCATAAACCCCAGAAAATCTGTGCAACTTCATATTAAAAATAAAGGCATTGAAATTTATGAGAGCAGCTAGGAAAGCAACCGAGAAATACTGGTTTGGGGAGCTGCCAGCCAGCACCTCAAGTGACTGATCTGGCTCACAGAGTCCATCAGTTTCCCATGTATATTAGTGCTGCTAGCTCAGCTTTCACAGCCATTTTTAAGGCAATAATTGTCCTAGCAAATCAGCAATATAATTTAACTACTACTGTCTAACCTAGTTTGATGGTCATCCATTTTCTAAGATCACCAAATTTTATTTTTTTGTCCACAATACCATTATACCAAAACATACATGTATTTAAGAAAAAGAAACACCTTTATAGAAATGTTGATAGTGCTTCGAAATCCTCAAAGCTGGGGTTGTTAGACATTGCTGGAGGTCTCCCCGCTTGAAAATTCCCCTGTGGCACTGGGCAGAACAAACTTCACGTATCTGCCCTTCTCCCAGCCCCTCCTGATTCGCAGAAGTCTGTGCTGGATGCAGGGCAAACTGAAGACGACTTTTGCTATGATCACAGTGCATGGGACGAGCAGTGTGAGAGTGTAGGTCGGGGGCAGGTAGAATTTGTACTGATTCTCATCGAAGGCCCTCGACCAGCCGTACGTGAGCGTGTGCAGAGTGCTGATCACCAAAGCAATGAATCCTAGGGAGGACTAAAATGAAGAGAAACATGCACCAGTTAGCAGAGTACCTTGTGCCTGGCTGTTTTTCCTATATTTCTGACATTATTTTCCAAGTGTGCATGACACAGAGAAAGGAATGGGTATTCCTGCGTTTTCTGGCCAGAATAAGACATGGCTGGAAACCTTTCCTGGGTAGTGTGCCAGACTGCATTTTTCTTTGTCTAATCAGAGGTTAAGTGTGACATTAGAGGCTCAGCAGGAATTTCCCAGAAGGTGCTGCCAACTCAGCAGAGAGGGGGGCTCCCTCATCTGCGTGAAGCAGCAGCCCCCAGCCCCTGCTAGCAGGTGGGCACAGGCAGCTCCCAAGGGCTCCTCCCGAGCTGCAGCTGCCAGCTCTGCTCCTGCCAGGCCCTGGCTGGTTGAGGCTTCTGACCAGCAGGATGAAGCATCAGTGTTGTGGCTCTGGACCACAGCTGGCACTGTTGGAAGTGGGTGAAGCCACAGCTTCACATAGAGCAAAGACTTCTCCAGGTGACCGGTGTCATCTACAGGGAAACGAGATTGTGCAGGCAGAAGTGCTCTGTTCTGATGTGAGCAACAGCCCTCAAGGATTTCCTCCTCTGTCTTACAAATATGTGTTGGTTCCAAGGCTGTGTGATAGACTAAGCCCTTGGAATGTGGAGTCAAGAGCCCTTTACCCACACAGGGAGGCAGCAAGAACCCAGCACCTGTTCTACAGGCAAGAACTTCCCCCATTTTCAGCTGAGGTCATGCTCCCAAGCACCCACAGAGACAACATTTCTCCTGAATATTTCCAGCTCCCTTTGAGGGTTGCTCTCAAAGATAGGTTTTAAACTGTTTCTCTCATCAGTGGCCTCCTGCCAGCATCAGAGGTGGTGGCTCCCGAGCTGGCCAGCTCCCGCTGCCTGCTGGCACTCAGCAGCAGCACTGGGCACTCGCTGTTTTTCCTTCATACAGGCCTTTGCTGCTGCATTTACAAAGAAAAGCACAGGTGCAGCATCTTGCTCTGCTGCCCTACTTGGAATGCTTGGTCTAAGCCTAAGATAACAACTGAATTTGAAGATGCCTAGAGAGGGAAAATTTTGCTGCTGATGTCCCTAACTTAGGGAAGAAAGCCTTTACAAGCCAAAATTCCTGTCTTGGTGCAGAGATCAACAAGAAACATGGTCTTCCTGCAGGTATGTCCAGGAAAGAGGACATGGCAGGGAAATAAGGAACCGGGGCAAGATGCAAGGAAGGACTCCTGGTCTTTTGAAAAAATAGTTTCAGCAAAAAAACTACTAATTTCAAAGCTTCCCTTTCTATTTTTGATTGCTGAGAAACAATTAAAAAACCCAGACAAATTTTAAAAATGTACCACGTTGTTACCAAAAAACAGACCCAGACTTCTCTATACTTCAGAGTTAATCTTTTAAGCAGGTGAGGGGACTGGGCAAGGGAGGGAAGGAGAGCTCTAGAATGTGCTACCAGATCTAGGTACTTCACTTTTACAGTATCTATCAGGCAGCCATGTGGGTGTCGCTGAGTCCTGCCAAGGCAGGGAAGAACTCTTCTCTGTGTTACAGCTGAGCATTACTCGAGGTCATGCCAGGAGTTGGGAACAGAGCTGGGAACTGAACCTCAGTCCTGTGTGCAACCCCACACATGTCCTTTCTTTCAGGGACAGGTGTCCTTCTTAGCAGAAGCCGTGTCCATGTCCTAAACCAAAGTGGCAAAAAGCAGCAAACCCAACAGGGTCAAGACTAGTTGCACTTGGAATATTAAGGAGGAGTTTGTTGAAATATGCCGTGGTCACAGTTGAACCTGATAGCAGGACCTGACCCACAGATCATCCATCATTTACATGTTGAGCTTCTCTCCAACAGGCAAAAAAACCCCATGGGTGGCAAAAGGTTGCAAGTTCCAGTTTAGGACTCATCTGGCAAATCAGGAATGGAAAAGGGAACAGAGTGAATCCAAGGGTAGCGGATGCTTTCTGCCCTGGGCAGGGGGTGTATTCTCAGTCAGCCTGAGCAGGGCTCTGTACATGGCAGAGATGTCAGAGCTGGACATAATTACTTTGTTCCTCCGCAGTTTCTCTTTAAACCGCTGCTGGCACTGGGGGAGAGCAGGAGTGGAAATTAGTAGGACAAAAGGTGACAAACCATCATAGGCACTCCGTGACTGACCCATCTTTGTGTGTGGATGGTGGTGATGAAACAAAAAGGCTAATTGGCAAAAAAAACTACATGGCTAAGCTGCTGGCAGCTGGAGACAGGGCTGGCAGCTCCTCTGATGGCAGCGATGGGCTTGTAACACAAACGAGGAGCTGCTGGGGGGGAGCAGGGGGTGCCTGGGGGTCCCAGTGCTGACGCTGGCTGAAGGAGCCATGGCTGCACCCATCAGACAAGCTGACAGGCAGGTCTGTAAGTGCACAAAACCCCAAAGTTTTGCTGATTGCAGCCTGGTTCAGTATTTACAGCTCAATATACACTCAGTATAGTACAATGCAGAGCCTGCTGAGCACCTCAGGGGGCCGATTTGCAATGTGCTTAGCCCTGATACCACTCTTTTGCTCTCATTGATCCTCTCCATGCAGTTTCTGGCTATGAAATCTACCTGGGTTTTGTTTTAAACAGTGGCAGAGGTTTCTTTTGTACTGTCACAACACGGGGAGTGTGGGGCCAGCACCCCTGTAGGGTGTTAAAGCCCTCTGAAAGATGCTGTATGAAGATGGTATCATCCTGATGCAGGCTTTGCATGTATTTTCTATTCTGCATTAACACTTCCACCTCCCCCATTTCCTTGGTGCCTGCAGGCTCCCTGTGATGCATCAGCAAAGGTGATCCAGTCACATGTGGGTCATTTAGAAATGCCTGGGCAGCACTGAAAGCAAAGAGCCCCTTCCTGACCCAGATATGTTTCTGACTTGTGCAGCCATCAGTACTGTGAAATTATTAGCTCAATGGAAGCAGCTCTGGCCCCTCACACTGCCTCGACAGGAGGGTTAGAAAAGGTCTGATTACAGATTCTTTACATCTTATGCTACATGAACTATGAAAGAAACCAGGTCAATTCAACCTTCAAATTCCAGGAGGACTTCCTAGGATGGGCAGGTAAAGGCAATCATACACATTTTTACTTCTCAGGCAATTAGAGCTGATTTGTAAATCACTGGGGAACATTAAAAATGTCTCCTATAAGTTGAACTACATGCAAATCATTCCTGTTAGCCAGTGTTTCAATCCTGTACATTTTCTGTTAAAACTGGACACACAGGGGAACTGTGTATCCAATTTAACTATATTTAATTGAAATTTGTGTATGTGCAGGAGCTACTGTGAAAATTAACCTTTCTTCCTATAACTCTGGCAACAATACAAATGGGATTTTTGACCCATCAGGCAACAGATGTGTATTTTAATACTGTGGCAGTATATGGCACTAATACAGGTGTACACAGTGGCTGCTGGAAAATGTTAGACTTGGGATGCTCTGGGTAAGGAGGGGACTAAAGTGGCTCCTGAATTTGTCTGATATGTGGCTTTTGGTACAGTATCTCTCAAACACCATCCACTCTAAATGAAATGGGAACAAATTGCTGCATTTTATGGAAGACGTGTAGTTGGGGTGTCTGTGCTTTGCATTTCACCTCTTTTATGCTGCAGAAGTGCCAGAAATCCCAAATATTTGAGAAAGCAGCCTCATGCTTCACCCTTTGTATTTACACTGTGCCACTGTGCATTAATTCACGGAGGCTCACACTGAGCTATGTGAATGTAACCTCTGGAGCCTGGAAGCAGTAGCTGTAGCTGCTGTTTTAATTTCCTCAAGAAAGGCATCACTGACTTACTGAGGAGTAAATAATTTAGAAGATCTCTCATTAAAAAAAAAAATATGGAAGCTAACATGCCAGGAGATCTGTAACCTGCTCTTTTTACATGGTATCTCCACAGTAAGACACAATACCAGCCGTTCCTCTCCTGCATGTGATCAGCTGGGAGCTCATGTCACACTGTCACGCTTTATTCCATGCAGACAGAAATAAGTGTGAGTATCTTTCCACGAACTAAGCCAGCCAGTTCCCATGAGGGGCAGCCAAGAGCTATTTTGGAACCGACCATCATGCATTTGTCTGGTCCCAGTGCTGACATACCCTTGGAAAGGCTTGGGAAGGGGTCCCAAAGGGCAGATGCGACCGTCGTGTTACACGCACGACCTGCCACGACAGTGGATGTGTTACATGACACAACGCCAGCACCCTCCAGGACAGCTGCCAGGCTGCCTGGGGAGCCAAAGGGAAATGCAAGGGGTTTCAAAGCCTCCTTCCAGGCTGCAAGGAGATACTTCCCTTCGTTTGGGATTCCTGGTATGAGACGCCTAAGTCAGGATTGATTTATCCAATGTCCCAGCAGCTGCAGCCCTCCCCTGAGATATGGTGGTGAGAATTAATATGCTCCCATTGTCCAGTCTGAAAGAGAGGTTTAAAGGCAGGTCTCTCTTCTCCTCGAGGGATGATCTCTTGGGGTCAAGCTCTCCTGGTGCAGCTCTTCTACTCAGTGTAAATAATTACTGGCTAGCTCACAGCAAGAGGGGCAAGAAGACAAACTGGATTGCTGGTTTGGTGATCGGGGCACTCGTGGGAGAAGCAGGGGAGCAGGCTTCAAACTCTTGCTCTAATGAATATTGAATTATTTATCTACCACTGAAGAACTTCAACAGAGCCTAACAGAGACTGGATGATAGATATTCACCTCTGCATCCCTGAACCCTGCCCTCCCCTTTGGAAGGGTAGGTGTGTGCCAGCGTGGTACAAAGGGAGGCTCCGCAGGGGAGCTGGAAGGGGATGGGGTCCTGTGGGGGCTCACCCACGCTGGGTGCCACATGGGTCACTGCAGTGGGATGTGAAGCCTGGTGCATGCTAAGCAGCCCCAGTGTAGGAGGCACAAGTAACAAGGGATTTTAGGGCTGTGGGATATGACTGTGACACAGTGAGTGGAATCTGGCCTCAAAATCAGCTCGAATGTGCAGGGGATACTGGGAAGGTTCATTCTCTATCCCCATTAGTCAGCCCTAAGCCTGGCTCCAAATGCATTCCTGAAAATCCTGCAGCCACTGAATATGGTATCTGTGAGCATCCCATGGGGTAGATTCAGGGAATTTGGCCCTTGGGAACTTGGCCATCACTGCAAGTGGGAGGAAGGCCCTTAAACCACTGGGGAAAAACTATATTCCTAATTCAGTTTTTAGAACCAGACACGAAGTCTTCATTGAAATCATACCCAGTTCTCTGTGCTGTGTGGGCTCTGGCAGTTTACAGACCACTCTAAGCCTTTTTGAACTTTTTGAACACTTGCGTGCATGCACTCTGCCAAACCTGTCTCTCCCTTTTCAGCAGCTTACTCTCCCTGAAGTGCAAGGGCAGACCTGTGTCCCATAGCCAGCTGTCTCCACAGCAAGTTCTCCACCTGCCCTCCACAGCCTGGCACTCCCCACAGCAGCTCTGCTGCTGCTGATCCTCATGTGGATGCCCATGACACTCTGCATTTTCCCTTCTCCTGAGAAAAGCACCTTCATTAGAGAGGATAAGCCCTGGGTGAGAGCAGCATGGCCCCAGGACACAACACAGCCCTCTGCCCCTCACTGCCTCTGGGTCTCACCTCCTGGATGAGGGGTCTGTGGCTCTGGGGTGCACAGGAAGGGTTTGCTGCTGACACCAGTGCACAGTTTGCAGCAGCCATGCCAGAGCAGGATGTACTGGGAAAGTCGGTCAGCCCCTGCCCTGTTGGTGTGAGGGCCTGACTCTGATTCTGCAGAATCACTCTCTGGCATCAGCAAATGTCAACTTTACCTGAATGAAACTGAATTCCCTCCAGTTGAGAGAGTTTGCGATGGATGGAAGTGAAGTGATGGCAAGTAACGACAGCAAGCCCAGGGCAATTATTCCAACAGAGATATAAATCTCCATCCTCCAGACTTCCTCCTCTACCCAGATTGTCATCTTCTTCTCCACAGCCTGGCATGACAATGAAGGTTTGTTAAAACAGAGCGCTTAGGGACAGAGGAGCCGAATTTTATCTGTTTTGGTTTTGGAAGCAGGTTTCCTGGATGAGCACTGGGTCCTATTCACACCTCCAGCTCTATTAGCCTGTTTGGGAGATGTGGAAATGCTCGCTTATCCCACAGCCATTTGGCCAAAGCTAGACCTGATTTGAAGCCTGCTGGGAAGAATTGCTGAATGCTTTCAGCTCCCATGCCTGTAACCACAGCAGCAAGCCCCAAAGTCGCATTTGGAAAGATAATTACAATGAGAACTCAGTTTAAAGCCATGAAAACAAATACAGATGCTTGAATATGCAGTAGTCTCCTAATAACCTTTGTTTTAAGTGCATTTAGGGGGGAAATTGTTCATGCTAATGGACGGGAAGATGGGTTTTATACTGCATGGCAAAGAGGAACATTTAGAACTGTCCTCTTTAGCCCATTAAATGGGTTTAATTTACTAAACAAAGATGTTGCTAGAAAACAGGAGGTAGAGGGGAAATGAACATAGGATGCTTGCCTGAGATTAATGTGCAACTGTGGCAATCAAGAAGAACTTGCTCAAGGCTTGAGCTGAGAGGCTGGGAATGGTGTTTGCTGGATGCTCTGAACAGGCACTGCTGCCAAAACCAGCCATCCTGCTCCCGGCTGCCAAAGCCAGCCCCTTCCCTCCTTTTTCAGGACAAATATTTGGAATCACTTGGGCAAATACTCAGTGGAAAAAGCAGAGTGGTTGTGGGGTAATTCTTTGATCAGGTTCCCCACTAAGCTGCATGAAGCCTGTGCCATCCCAGGAGGGAGCAGCGTGGAGCAGTGAGAAGTCAGGCAGGAAAGAGCAAATCCCATATTCCCATGGTACTGCCAAGTTATAGAGCTGGCTGAACAGCCTGAAGGCAGCAATCTCACACTGGATAAACACTACTGAGCATCTCCATAAAGCAATAAAGTCCTTTTCCATTTCCTTGTTCCTATATAACCAGTTCTTCACCACCATTTTGTTAAACTCCCACAGGCACACAGTGATGAGGACGCACAACCCTCCCTGGGTTATGACTTGGTTACTCCAGCAGGCACAATTATGAACATCAGTGTGAACAGACAGGGATCTCCCAAGGTTTTGTGAGCTGAAGAGACCTCTGCTCCCTCCACCACTGGATTTCTCCTCCTAGCATTTTTCCTGCCTCTGACCTAGTCTCAGTCACACCAGTGCTGGGCAAGGCTGGTTTCAAAGGCTTGTCTGTGCTTCTGGGGAGCAATGGCATGGGGGGTTGATCCTAGCCCTGGCTGTAAATGCAGAGGGAGCTGTGTATCCATGAAGATGGCAGGTCCTCAGCACAGACAGGTGAGTGCCCAGTGTGTGGTGTGCAGCTGACCTGCGGGGGAAGTGCTCTTAGAGGTAACAGCTCATTCCCACTGCCCCACACTTGCTTTGGAAAATGAATGAAAAAGCCAAGATATTAAGCCCACCACCTGACATCTGTATGAGTTTAGAAGATTCCTGCAGCAGCTGACCTGAGGAGCACCCCTGTTACCTGCTTGATGGCCGTCTCGATTAACAGGTACCGGTGGGAGCGGCGCATGGGCAGGCACAGGCTGTACACAGCGTGCAGGGCTGCACAGAAGAAGCTGAGGAGGCCAATCTGCTTTCGGTGCTGGAGCCACTGATCCAGCCAGTCTGGGAAGCGCCTGTACTTGGTGCCGTAGTAGAGCTGGGAGCAGGCTGCCAGCACCCCGGGCAGGTAGACGAGAGACAGCATGACGTAGGACACGCACGGCAGTGTGGTGTTGACCACCTCGATGGGGATCTTGTACAGCTTGTTCTTCTTCTCCCTGATGTAGGGGTGGATGACCTGCCGGATCAGGTTGTAGGTGAAGAAGCAAAGAAAAAGCCCCAGAGCCAAAAAGGTGGGGATTTTCCAGGCTGGCAAGAGGCGCAGGGGAATGTTCTCGATCTCACAGGCTGATGACATGCAGCCCATGTCCACAGGGGTGAATCCCATAACTTGAGCAATTTCCGCTACGGTGCGCTTGGCTTCTTGGTTATTTGAGCAGATCAGAACCTGCAATGAACAGAAATACACACATAGGGCAAAGAAATCAGGCTGCTGGGATCAAGTGCATCAGGAGGGATTCTGTGTCACAGGGAGCCTATGTTATTCCACTGAGCATCACAATCCCTGGCAGGCTTTTTGACAAGGATTTACCATGGCTGCTAAAGACCTCTCTCCTGGACAGGTTTCCTTTCATGTGTGCACAGCCAGTTTGTTTTACTGGCTCTGTTTAGATAAACAGACAATTGAATAATACTTTTCACTTAGGCAGATGCTCCAAACCATGAAGGGAGTGAGGGTACTTCAATTCTGGACAAAGAAATGCAGACGCTAAGGAGCGGAGTCTGGATGCCACAGCCAGCACTCAAGACTCCTTCTCCTGAAGCCTAAGGCCATTTGCTGATGCTGCCAGACATCATCTCCTGAAACAGTTGGGATTTAGCCCTTGCTGGAAGAAAACAATACCTGCTTATTTCCATCCCTGGCACCTGACTGCAGTGTCCACGCAGAAACCACATTAAACCCCTTTACCACAGTGCAGGCTGGGAACAGGGAGGCCAAGTACTCCGCGTTGGACTCTTTGTGATGGTTGATCTCAGTGTTGTTGCTAACATCCACCAGGATCTTGCCCGCCAGCACATCAGCCAGGTCACAGAGGGTGGAGTAATGTTCCCTGAAAATCGCCACAAAGACGACATCCGCCTTCTTCACTGCCTCGGCCTGGAAGGTGACCTCTGCTGCAGCGGGGAAGAGGCTGGCTTTCCGCTTTGGGTTGCGGCTGCCGACCACCACCTTGAAGCCGGAGCACACCAGGCGGATGGCCAAGGACCGTGCAAAGTCCCCGCTGCCCAGCACCCCCACGGTCCGGCTGGGCAGTGGTGTGGGGCTGGAGTCACCCTCCATGCTCCGATGGCCCAGCAGGGGTTTGGCCATGTCTCCTCTGGACATCCTGGCAGGAAAAACAAGGAGAAATGCAAATTTACTGTGAAGCTCTTGCAAAGATCCAGTTCACACCTGAAGTCATGGGGAAAAATGCCACTGAGGCCACTTGAACATGTGGTTTTGGTGCCAATAGCCACACCCACCAGGAAGTGTGCAGTAATGTACAGGCACCACTGGAGAGGCACAAACGCCGTGCTGGGTTGGAAGGTGACGGCTTTTAGGGAGGTTTCCCAGGGCTGTGTGATCCAACACCTGCTGGATGCACTCATCCATCCTCTGCTGCTCTTCATGCTGGCATCCCACATTGCAAAGCCAGGCCAAGGCTAACAGCAATCAGGACCAGAAACTCTCAGATTCCCATGGGGCTGCCAGGTATCTCCAGAAAGAGGGGTCCATGGAGATCCCTGAGACTACATTTGGAAAAGCTGGAGGGGTGCTTCTGATTTGCCAGAGCAGAATCAAGGCAGGGAGTTCAAGTTGAAATGAAAGTGTCCTAAAAGCGGTAAACAAAGAGAGTTGCAGCCCTTGCCTGTTCCAATATTTGGGTCTGGCAAGCGCTGTTTGCTTCAGCTCTTTAATGAGTAATGAGAACTTACTTGTGACATTTAAAAAATATATTAAAACATGATGGGATTTGCTCATGAAAGATCTTGATGAGCTTTAAAAACGTTAATGAGTTTTGCCCTGTAACAGATTAGATATTGAGGGCATGGAGAGGTTTTAAGCAGATCAATAAATTCACAGCACAGCAGCTGAACCTGGAGGTCAGAAGAAACTCGGGCAGGGAACTGCCAGACTGTTCATGGGCTGTGTCAGAGGCTCAAATCTGCCTCACAACTTAAGGAATGGCAAATTCCTGAAGGTCGGATTTTTAAAGGGCTCAGGAGGCAGCCCAGGGAACTTACACCCCATGCTGTTGTATTGGCACACTGCTAGAGATTATAGTAAAGACTGTAATTAACAGACTCGTGATATACTGGGGATAGAGACAGCTTGGCTTTGGTGGAGTGCAGCCTTGCCTTGTAGCTGGTCAAGTTCTTTCAAAGTGAAGGTGACCGTTTGGATGGGGTGACCTGGTCCCTGGTGCAGGTGTGTTTTTCATAGGCTTTTGGAAATGTCCTTCACCCAAGGTTCTTCTGGGATTGGCGCAGTAGTGCTGCAAAGGGGAAGGGCACTTCTGCATGAACAGCTACCAATGGGAAACAATGGGTGAGAAGAAATAAATTATTTTCATAATGGGAATAGGTTGCCAAGGGATTTCCCTGAGGATTTATGCTGTTCAACAGGCTCATAAGTGATCTGGGAAAGGGAGTGAATATTGAGAAGATGGAACTCGTGTGTGGTGATCACAGAGTCATAGAATGGTTTAGGTTGGAAGGAACTTGAGGATAATGTACTTCCAACCCCTTGCCATGGGCAGGGACACCTTCCACTAGACCAGGTTGATCTAAGCCCCATCCAACCTGGTCCTGAACACCTCCAGGGATGGGGCATCCACAGGATCTCTTCACAACCTGTTCCCATGCCTCATCACCCATATACTAAAGAATTTCTTCCCAATATCTACTCTAAATTATTTATGACAGTCAATCTTTCTTGTGAAGAATCTGCAACAGGATCTCCTCATTCAAACTGCCAGAGCACCAAAAGTCACTACAGACTCATGGCAAGAGCTGCCTACAGGCATAAACTCCTTTAACCATATATAGACTTTAATGAGCTGTAAATTTGTTAAAACCACTCAGGAAAGTGAACAAAGGGTGACATTACTCTGAAAATACCAACTTGGTGGTCCCTGGCAGACACATATCAAGCACAGCTGAGTTACTGAAGGAGATCTCTCACACAGCAACCATGATCTCAATCCTGCTCCTCACTGAAAGCCTGGAAAACACCTTCAGCAGATGGACTTCGAAACCATAATTTACTATCCTGGGTACAAACCCATCATGGTTTCAGTGACAATACTGTTTCAATGGCAGAGGTCTGTCTGCTCTCCTTGCCTCTAACCAAGCACGCCCTTGTGCCAGAGCCCAAAATGTGTGCTCGTGGAAGAAGTGCTCTCAGGGGAAAAAAAGTGCCAAAGAAAGACATGCTCACTTCTCTCCTTTAAAAACACATGTCCACTGTATAAATAGAGAGATCAAACAGCATACAGCAGTTCTGCTTATTCCACTGAGAAAGAAAAAAAAAAAAAAGAATAAACCTAGGAAAGGGCCACAGGGAAAAAATGAGAGAGATGACTTTCAGAACTCTGTCTGCAAAGATGCTAGGGGTTTTTTTCCTGGTCCCTTCTTATCAGATGCTTTATCAAACATTCACTGCTTTACTTTTTAGAAACCACCTTGCTTTCCCCAAATTTATTCATGTCCAGAACTATTTGTTCTAGGGCCAGTGCCATTGTTCAGTGTAATTAGCTTGCTCTGCTATACCCTCCCTCCCCTTTTCCACCACCTGTGAGAACAAAATATTACCCGAAGATGAAGATATGCATCTCTGGCTTCCAGCCACAGGGGGGAGAAAACAGCATTCAGGGTGACAAAGCGATTGTTGCCCACAGACTCATTCCATAATCGATTTGAGGCACCTCAAAAGTTCTCTCTGTGGTCCCACTGGGATGTGAATCTTGCTGCAAGCAATTTTTCTTGTAGTGTGTTTCCTCTGTCCTGCAGCTGCCGCTGAACATGTAGAGAGATGTTGGCAACGTTTGGAGATAAACATCTTTACTGTCTCCAGTTATTTTGATTAAAAGGGATGACAGAATTAAACAGCCTTTGAAGTCAGCAGGATAGTTACAAAGTAAGAAGACTCAAAATATTTTCTGCGGATTTTGGTGTGATTATTTCAGTCATGCTCTGACTGGTGGGGCTTTGGAGCAGGACCCATACCTGCTGTAAGCCCTTGGTGGGATGGTCCCTGCCTGTGGGTTGCACTGCTGTCACTGCCATGCACTGAAATTCTCCTGAGAAAGGAGGGGAACATCCTTTTTTCACCATAAACACATTTCACCGAGACAAACACTGTGGCCTCTGCCTAACAGATGCCTGGCAATGGGCTGTCTGATTAGGCAACAGCTTTTTTTCACCTCTGTATCTCTGAGGAGCACGCAAACCCCCTGCCTCCCGCCACCACCCCTGACTTACCGTGTCCCTGCTGCTTCTTCTGCACCTATGGACAACAAGTCACCTGCTTGAAATGCTCCCTCCCAAAGCTAATTCACCACAGCAAGGTCAACCCATCCAGAGTGGGTGCACAGCACCATGGCCAGGGTGCTGCAGAGTCACTCAGAGGCAGGGGAGGTCACAAGTCAATGCCATGGTGCTTGGACACACCTTTAGCATCTCCAGACTTAGATAAACCTCATTTATTGATCTTCCTTATCAAGGAAACTGCACCTTGCTAAGTTATGGCACGTGCGGTTCAAAGGGATCAGTTTCTTACCAAGGAAGCTACAGAATGATTTAAAGCACAGCCCAGTGGGAATAAACAAGCTTCAATCCTAACTGGGCAGCAGTTCCCTAACTAAAATATTGAATGCAATGTACAGCAGCCCTTCAGCTGGGCTGCTGGTGACACCCTTACATCACTGCTGTGCCCAGCTGTAGCACACTTGTTGCCATGTGCAGTTCAGTGACTGCATTGCCATTACTGCTATTAATTGCAGGGCAATAGCAGTGATGGGCAGTGAGCAAGATGGGGAGCTCCCCTCTGCTGGGCACCCTACAAAAACTGGCCGGAAGGCAACTTCTGCCTCAAGGCGTGGGATCAGACAGACAGCAGCTGCATGAAACGAAGCAGTCAAATCTCTGTTGCCCAGGCAGAGGGAAGGAGGGAGGGGTTCTCACAGAAGAAAAACAGGGATAATTCTACATATTTTGCACCTGAGGCTTGGCAGAGGCTGTTAGCTTAGGCTCGGTGCCAGTCAAACAAGGTTTTTCTGCCTCTCTACCCACACTGAGAGGCCTCACTCAGGTTTTGCAGCAGGACAGCCATTCTGGATGGAGCTGGGCTGCAGGAGCCCCCTCAGGTGTCCCTGGGCTGACAGTAGAGTCAATCTACTGAGCAGATCATCCCCCACAGCAACAGGGAACAGGCTCATTTGTTATCCTCTGTCAACAGACCTGGGGGACTGAGATACTAACAATGATGGGACTCCTGCAAGTTTGTCTGGGACGACCCAGATATCTTTGACCATGTCTTTAACAAAGAGACCATCTTTTGGGGCCCCCTTCACATCCTCTGGTACAGGAGGATAGCCTTGCTGGTTCCTGTAATTCGCAGTCCAGAGGTGTTTGAGTTGCACACCCTGAAGAAGGATGGACCTGTGGTGGGAAGGCATGAGCTTTGCTGCAGTTCTGGACAAAAAAAAAAATCAAGATTCATTTCAATGCCCTGGTATTCAGATTTATCAGATAAAAGACAAGTTAGTTTTACAAGAACTCTAATAGAAAGGCAGTGTTTTAAACATATCGAACTGTGCTGAAGAATATGGCAGCTATCTCGTACAGAGCTCTAATGAATGTCCTGTCCAGTGAAACCTAACTGGTTCCTATTTGCACAGAAACTCATCTTTGAGCTCAGCCTCACATACTCAGTCTGCACCACCTTAGCTAAAACAGCTGTTTTTGTGTCTTCCCCTGAAGTCAGCATTTGTTTAGACCGACCACAACTGAGTCTCCATAAGCTGCGGATTCAACCCATGCAGATCATCAAAGAGCCTGCTCTGTGCTGCAGCTTCTGCTTGGGTGTTACTCGAGATAAAGCACATGATTATTATTCAAATTCCCTAAAGAGAACATAGGTTGAAAGACCAGCAAGGCTCATGAGGAATCAAATGATGCAGCAGAGCCTTTGGTCAGGTCCTGGCAGAGGAATGTCAACATTTCTGCACTGGGCTGGCACCTGGAGCACGGTCCCACAAACACACGCTCCAGGGACAGGGGTGATCTCTGCCCCCAGGGGACTTCCAGTCTGTATGGAGGGACCTTTGAACCATGAAGCCAAAGCCCTCCAGCCTCTGTTTGCAGAGCAACTCTTGCTGTGTTAACCCTCCAAAAGCCCCAGCCGGAGAGCAGCATTCAGCACCTGAAGCATTCCATTCAGGTCTTGCTGTGAGCAGAAAGACTAATTTTTTTTGTTACCACCATTTTATTTCCAGGGAAAATCAAACGTTTAAGTCTCTTTCCCACACACAGGGCATCCTTCCCAGGAGCACAGCAAGTGCCATGAACCTGAACCTGTTGGAACTGGAACAGATTTAAGTAATAAAAGAGCTTATCCAAAGCTGCTTTAATCTCAGCTCTGGTGCACATTTCCGGAGACCTTTCAGTCCTGCCCAGGCTGACTGGAAATGACTTTCCTGGCTCTGCAGGCAAGAGAAGGAGTCAGGGAAACCAAGCTTGCTGCCCCTTTTCTTCTTCCTCCTTCCAGAGCAGAGCCATCTCCCCAGTGGCACAAACCAGGAACTGGCAAAGGCTGTAAGTCACCCTTCCAGAAAAGCCATGTTGCAAACCTGCCTGGGCTGCCAGCCAGGATGTGAGAATGAGGAAATGCTCGGAGCTGGGCTGTCCCTGCTGCTGTCCTTCGGCCCCTTTGCCCACAGGCACACGGGACAGGGATCGGGGGGCTGTTCACCCCATGCCCCTGCTCCTGGGGTACGGAGGTGGGACAGCGACCTGTGGCAGGGGAGGTGGTCCTGCCTCGAGCTGGCATCACTGGGTGCTGAGTACGTCCACTGTGATGCAGTAGGGACAGACCTGCTGTGGGCTCCAAGGATTGCTGTGACCCCACACCTGCCGTGGGACCTGCGGGGCTACTGTGACCCCACAGCTGCCGTGGGCTCCAAGGACTGCTGTGACCCAACACCTCCCCTGGGACCTGTGGGGCTGCTGTGACCCCACACCTGCCATGGGACCTGCAGGGCTGCTGCAACCCCACATCTGCTGTGGGACCTGCAGGGCTGCTGTGACCCCAGACCTGCTGTGGGGCTCCAGGAGTTGCCACATGTGCCCCCGCCACTGTTCTCCACCCTGATGCACTTTGCATTCACAGGTCCTCATCCCTCCTCCTGCCCCAGGGCAGTTCTTTATCTGATTACCTCATTTATCAGGTATTTATCTGCTAAAACCACTTCCATAAGCTCCTGCAGAGCCCTGCTTTCTCTCCTCTTTATCTCTCAATCCAGTTAACCTTATCCCTTCCTCTTTTACCCCCAAAGGACACGGCAAATGATTTGCCTTCTCTGCAGACAGACATTCTGTATTTGGAGAACAGGTTTCACATCTCCCTTCAGTTTTTCCTGCACAAGTGAAACCCAACTCTTTCATCAGAGCTGTTATTTACTGAGTGTCCAACAACTCAGCATCTGTTCCTTGCTCTCATTTTTCTTGGAGGATGCCCAGAACTGCATTTTCCAACTGAGCCCCTAAAAGGCACCACGTGAAGGAGAGACGCTGCTTCCCCAATGACCACTTCTCTTTCTTCATCCCAGGAAGGCTGTTTGCCTTTGCACAACTGTGTGACCCTGTTGACTCATGGGGCACAATGTCCCTGTCCTCTGGCTCCCCATGGCCACTGGCTGGCTGGTCGGTCACCTGGTGTCCAGGCGGTCAGTCAGTCCTACCACATAGGACAGAACATGTGCCCTGTTTTTTTAAACTAGCTCTCCAGCTTGTCACAATCTTTAATTCTCAGTCTCTTCTCTAAAATGTTTCCAGTCCCTCCTAGCTCAGTGTCACGTACAAATTCAGTATGTGCCTCCCTACTCCAACCCACGCTAATGAAAACACGGGCTGAGAGGCATGGACCCTCCCTACTCCATACACCCTCTGGTTTATAGATTCAAAATATTGAGAACGTTGTTTTTGGAAGCCAGCAGTGAAGCCTAAGGCATGTCCATATCCCTGACCACAAGATGTTCTTCACTAGGACCAAAATTCAAAAACATCTTTCAGAACAGGGGAAAGTGAAGGAGAAGGGCTACCAGAATTTTCCACAGGGGCAAAATAGCCTCTTTTTCTGACACAAGCTCAGACATTTTGGCTACAGTTCTCCTATAGAACTACACCAGCCTGTGCTCACTTTGCACGGACAATTTCCCTCCCCAAGGTTAAACACATGACTTTAATGCTGAGCAGAAAAATTACCCATCTATGATAAACAACTGAAAAACAAACCTTTGGCCTGTTTTCATCAAAATGATGTACTTTAAAGCACAGTTACCAACAGGTTCTGCCACTGATATCCTCAAACTTTTCTACTCCAAATTTGCCTCAATTTGCAGTACCACTTCTCTGCAGCAAAGTGTGCTTCCTCTGCTTTTCTGCAAAAACATCTTGCTGCCTGTGCCCACTGTGTTGATACAGTAATCAGAAGCCTGAAAAAGACCTGCCCTGTAACAAAACATCATAAAATGAGAATCTGAATGTCTGGGAAACCCTGAGGTTTCACTGTAAGACTGTGGAAAGCACAGACCTGAAGCAAGATGGAATTTGCTAGAGCAGTGCTGATGCTGACAGCACACAGGAGCTTATCTTGCTGATGTGACTCTGAATGAGCAGGCTATTTCCTTGGCTTAGCATCGCACAGTTCTTAAGTGACACGAAGGGGTGGTTTACAACAACTTCAGGTGCTGTACTTAAGTCTTACGTGGCTTCTCTTGCCTTCTTTTGGGGTCTTCATTCTCTTGCTGCTCTCACCAAGTTAACAACTCAGTGACTCACCCATTTCTGAGCCTTCCCCTTCCCAGCTGTGAGGAGAGCAGGAAAGCAACCAAAAGCCTGAATGGTGGAAGCTTCTCAGGCAGATGTAGCAATTCCCTGCAGCCAGGCACCATGGGTGGAGGTGCTCCTGCCTAAAATGAGCTCAGGCTTCCAGCCTTCTCCAGGGCTTCAGAGAGGGCGAGGCCTGACTTCAGCAATCACCACAGGGAGCTGGCAGGCTCCAGCTCTTTAAAACCTCTTTGTTTCTTTCCAGGAAAGACATGGAGGGATTGCGCTGCGTGTGCATGGAAATATTTGTATTGGCTATTTCTGTGCCACAGCGCCTGTTAGAAGGGTCTCCAAGATCAGCACTCTCCTGCCTTCCTGATTCTGCTTCTCCCAGTCACTCAGAAGATGCACAGGACCACACAGGGAAGAGATGGCCCAGGAGGCAGTGTGGGGTGGAGGGAAGGCACAGTCTATGGCAGAGCACCAGCCCAGCTCCTGCTGATCCCCTTTTCTCCCCCCACAGAGCACAGGCATGACATACAGTACAGAGGTAGCTCTGAGCCAGTCCCAAATAAGCACAGTGGTGAAAACAGGGAGCTCTGCCCAGGAAAGGCAACAGCTCATGAAGGCCATTTACTGCCTCTTCTGCCTTTGCAGCAGCTCCTGGGAAGCTCCTGGGAGAGAGGCAAACATAATTGGCTGAGTAGTTAGTTAGTTATCTTTGGGAATCCAGACAGGTGGGAGAGAGATGCTCTTCACTGGAAATGAACTCACTGCCCTGAGATGCCAGGATCTCACTGCACTCTGCCTTCCCCTTCCTCCTGCACTGTTTGCCTTCAGTCCAGCATCCTGCAGAGCAGATCCAGCTTGGTTCACCTTTTCCCCTGCACTGGCAGGGGTCTTGCAGTCAGCCCAGAGAGACAAATACGCACAGTGTGAACAGCATGCCTCCCCCCAGGACCCCAATGACTTTGCGAGACCCACGTGTGCTGGACAAGTACAAACACCATGCACTTCACTGCTCAGGAGGGCCATCCTGTGCCAAGCTGCACGAGAACAGGTTCTGTCCTGTATTTAACCCCAATGTAACAAGAACGTGGACCTGCTGGAGTGAGTTCACAGGAGGGTCACAGAGATGCTCACAAAGCTGGAGCACCTCTCCTAAGACAG
>VYZT01015243.1:95383-116030 GCA_013400735.1 Pomatostomus ruficeps | reverse complement strand
ATATGTAAATTGATGAAAATTTACAAAGTGTAGAAAAGTTGTGACCAGTCATCCATCTTGAGTGTGGCCTCTCCCGGAGAGGGCTTTGACTGCCCGAGGTGTCCCTATTGAAGGCCCTGCAATAAATACCCATTTTATTCTCACAATCTTATCTGGCCTCTGTTTTACGGAGCCTCTACTGAGGCATCAGTGGGATCCCCTCAATTTAAACACAGACAAAAATGGAAAAGGATATTTTCTCCTCAATTTAAACCCTTTTCCCCACAGAACCTCTGTTTTCTGGGGTCACAGGGATGAACTGGGGAGGGACTGGGAAGATGAAATGAAAAGATGAAAGGAGAAAGATCTTCCTTGTGCCCCCACTCTGCCTCACCTGCTCAGGGGGGTTAGGGTTATGTGCGTTGCTCTCCTCTCTGGCTCTGCTCCGTGGCACAGGGCTTGTCCCGCCACACCTCCTTTGAGCAATGCTGCAGGCATTCTCCAAGTCCTGTGAGATGCTCTCACCGTCATTCCTTGAAAGACTCCCTGGAATCACCCCCTCGGCCGCTCCCCTCCGGCAGCTCTCTATGTGTCCAGGTGACCCACACTTCCCGCCTGCAGTGCCCGTCCCTTCCTCATCCTCACTGGCCACACCTGGGGCTGCTGCACCTCGGCAGGTGGAGACTCCCCCGAGGCGGAGGGAGGAGCTGTGTGGGAAGGGGTGGAACCACAAACCCAGCCAAAGGTGAGGGGCAGGGCCAAGTGGCTCCCTAGGATGTAGATGCAGGAACAAAGGTTCATAGAATGGAGAAAGTTCAACGGTATTTTACACACACACACAAAGTCATGATAAAAGTCACATTTTTTAATAGTTAAAATATCGGTTGAAGTTACTGGCTAGTTACAGCAGTGAGCTTCATACAGCATCCCACTCTTATGGATTTATCAGATGAAGCAGTTTCAGGTTCTTCCATCTCCTCCAAACACTTGGGAAAGCCATTTTTAACCAAACTCCTTGGCTATTTTCTCATATGAATAAAAGCAAGCACTGGCAATGACCAGCAAGTGAAAAGGAAAGGAGAATATCACAGAGACGTGAGAGGGAAAGGCTGGGGATGGTGTTTACTTGGGCTTTTGTTAAGCCTTTGACACTATTCCCCAAAGCATTCTTGTGGAGAAACTGGCTGTCCATCACTTGGACAGGTCCACTGCTCACTGTAGAAAAGGGTCTGGATGGCCAGGCCCAGAGAGTGGTAGGTTACAGTTTCATTCAGCTGGTACCCAGTCATCAGTGGGGCTCCCCTGGGCAGCACTGAGACCAATCCTGTTTCTATCAATGGCCGGGAGGAGGGGACCCTCAGCCAGTTTGTAGAGGACAGCAGGTTGGGTGGGAATGTGGATCTGCCAGAGGACAGCAAGGCTCTATAGAGGGATCTGGGCTGTCCCAGGCAGTTCCTGAAACCCCCTACCCCTACCCTCCTCATGATTACTACACCCTTTTTCTCTGCTGGGTCCAGCACCGCCACCACCGCTGGGACTTCAGGCGGATGGAGAAGCCCCGGCGGTGCTGAACACGCCGTGTCTGCCAGGCTTCCAGGTATCTCCGAAGCCGGGCATGAAGCTGCCCCAGGAACCTTCCAGCAGCAGTGCTGGTACTGTATTCCAGCTCCATTAAGCTGCTGCTCCTGCTGCTGCTGCTGCTGTTGCTTTCCAACACAATGGGATTCATGATCACCACTAGCCTAGGGAGCAAGCCGGCTATCGCCACAGATCTCCTGTGTTGCAGCACCATGGAGCTGTTGCTGCTGCATTGTTTTGTGTTCTTATGTTTGACCTCTTCCGTCACCTTGTTCATGTCTGGCCTCACCAACTCCACTCCAAGGCACTGGGGACACTCTCTGGCCCCCAGCAGCCTTGGCTTCACCTGCACATCAGTGTGGAGCACCCTGCCACTGCCCCTGCCCCATCGCCACTGGGCCAGCTGCGCCTCCAGCTCCTTGCGGTGCTCCTCGAAGAGCGCCTGGGAGTCCCGGGAGCTCCGGATGAACCTCGGGAAACGCCTCCTGGAGCTCATGGAGCTGCATGGGGAGCGGCCATGGGACAGCTCCGTGTCTGCTGATCTCCGTGCCCTGTCCACGTTGCTCTGCCCCTCCAGCCGGCCTCTCGCTGCGCTTGGATGCTTTGAGCTCTGGCGGATCCTCTGCAAGAAGCACAGGCGGGTGAGACAAGAGCAGCTCCCCAAGATGCTCCACACGGCCGTGCCACGCGTGCCACACCAACTCACCCCAAACCAACACGGCCCAGCCCAGCCCACAGCGTGGATCAGAGGCCACCTACCCACAGATGCTTGTCCCGCAGCATGACAGTGACCAAGATGAGCTGCAGCAGCACCATCGTGATTGCCACCAGCTCACCCACAGTGAGGATGTTGAGGAACCCCATGGCACCGTCCCCGGCACTCCAGGTCAGCAGCACGGGCTGGTGAAGGGGTTCCCCGGTGACCTGCGGGGTCCCAGCGATGGGAATCCAACCCTGGAGGGGTGGCAGAGGCTGGGGCTGTTGTCTGCCAAGACACTGCCAGGCTGCTGTGCCCAGGAATCACCGTCTGCTCCTGAGGGTCTCCTTTTATAGCCTGGCAGGCTGGCAGAGTCCCCTGTGTGACATCATGGGGCAGCCAGAACCCTCTTTGTGACAGCGTGGGGCAGGTAGAGCCCCCTGTGTCATCCCAGGGCAGTCAGAACTCCCTTCTGGATACCCAGGAGCCCATGGGAGCCCAAGGGAGAGCCCTCACTGCCTTGGGTGCAGTGACTGTGCATTCCATGTTGCCCTGTTGGAACCTTTGCGATTCTTTAAGTCAGTCAGGTCGTAACAATTTCATTTGACATCATGAATCTGTTTTCAGTTGTTGATGGATCTGTAATTGCTGGGAGCAGGGGCAGGTTAACTGCTTCATAAAATAAATCTCTTCCAAACAGATGATTTTTCTCAATTTCATGAGCCTCCATGACACAAGGGCAGTGATCATGCCCCTGTGCTGGGCACCGGTGAGGTCCAACCTCGAACCCTGTATTCAGTTTTGGGCCCCGCACAACAATAAAGACATTGAGGTGCTGGAGTGTGTCCAGAGAAGGGCAATGGAGCTGGGGAAGGATCTTGTGTTTAACCCCAGCTGGCAATTCAGAAAGGAAAAAAATGTGAGAAAGAAACTCACAAGGTGAGATAATTTAATAAATAGAAACAAATTCCAAAAATACTCTATGAGAGAAAAGAAACAGAAGAAAAATAAGCCAAGTAACTATTAACAATTTCTCTGCACCCAACAACCGGTGTGAAATCAGTCAGACACTCATCATGGAATCACAGACTGGTTTGGGTTGGAAAGGGCCTTAAAGATCATCAAGTACCACCACCTTGCCATGGGCTGAGAAGCTGTGGCTGTCCCATCCATGAAAATGTTCAAGGCCAGGTTGGATAGGGCTTGGAGTAACCTTGTCTAGTAGAAGGTTTCTCTACCCATGGCAGGGGGGTGAACAGGTGCCTTCCAACCCAAACCACACTGTTCTTCACCTCTAAGGACTACTGCTGCCAGCTGCTTTTGAGGTGCTTTATTTACAGCAACACAGCTGTAAAAAAGCAAAGACCAGTGAGGTGTGAATCCCTTGCTATAACTGTCCCTCCTGGTCCCACCTTCACAAACACGTTCTGGATACAAAGCCTTTGTGCTGCTTTTGGCCCTAGAGTGAACAGAAGTCTCTCCATAGCGTAGTAGCGTGGTTCAGCCCTGCTTGGTCCCACTCAGTGACTGATCAGGATGCTGCTGAGGCTCAGTGAGACAGGCTCTGGGTTCAAGTGAGTCCCAAAGGAGAAGCAGTTTCCACCACCGCCAATAACCAACAGCTCCTTCTCATCTGGCAGAAAGACACTGCTATGATTATGCAGCATTAATGGCCACTCCAGATGCTCCTGAAAAAGGAAAGGAGATTTTGAACACACAGGACTTCACATGGTCCACCGTACCACCCATGAAAGTGGGCAAAACCAGTTAAAGAATACAGGAACAAGTAACCTCTGAGGTGCACTCCTTCCTACTACACCCGCCCACCCACCGACTTGCAGTTCAGTGATTATTTAATAGAGAAAACGTGTTTGTACTCCCTGAATCTTAATGCTTTTCCTCCCAAGAAGGTAGCCAGTCACTTTTGGATTCAATGTAAATCTTTGGCATTCTTGGCCTGTGGCAAGGAGTTTCAGAGTTTACCTATGTAACTGGTAGATTCAAAAGCCTCGAGTTTCGCCTAAATCAAAGCAAACAGCTCATACGCAAAGGAAGCTACCAATTCATCTGCATCCACTTATTCAATGTAAACAAAAAAGTTACATTCTTTTAGATACAACTTTATTATCACTGTACTCATCCTCGTTGCTGTCCAGCAAGGGCAGCCTATTTTATCTAAAGGATACGAGGTCACTTATAACCTCTTCTACAGACAATAACTGAAAACTAAGCTACAATTAAGCACGTTTCATGCCCTATACCCTCAGCAAAATGCTGCAAGGTCATCAACCAGATGCACACATACTGTCCGTTATAAAAAACTGACCCATCACAAATTCCAGTTTCACCAATGACAGGTTCCATGTGTGTACAGTTATCAAATAAAAGTTGTTCCTTTACATGAAAGATAAAAACTTGCCAAGCAACAGAAAAGCCCTTACAGAATCACAGAACGGTTTGGGATGGAAGGACCTTAGAAAAGGCCACCTCGCTCCACCCCCCTGCACTGGGCAGGGACAGCTTCCACTAGACCAGGTTGCTCCAAGCCCCATCTAACCTGGCCTTGAACATTTCCAGGGATGGGCCAGCCACAGCTTCTCTAGGCAGGCTTTGGCAGTGCCTCACCATGCTCTTCATAAAAAATTTCTTCCATATATCTAGTTTGAAGCTACTGTCCTTTAGATGAAAACCATCATCCCTTGTCCTATCACTATGGGCTCAGCTAAAAAGTCTGTCCCCATCTTTCTTATAAGCCCCCCTTTATGTACTGGAAGGGGCTCTAAGCTCTCCCCAGAGCCCTCTCTCTCTCTCTCAAGGCTGAACAACCCCAACTCTTTCAGTGCATCCTCACAGATCAGCTCCAGCTCTCTGATGATCTTTTCGGCCCTTCTATGGATTTACTCCAGCAGATCTATGTCTCTTTTACTCCAGGAAGTATTATCTGAGGTGAGGGCTCCTTAGAGATGTAGACCAAGTTTTGCCCAGAGGATCCCAAAATCCTGCCATGTGACACCACCTGTATGACTGTTCTTAAGTGATTCATAGAAGAAAATCACTGAATAGTTAAAGTTGGAAGGGTCCTCCAAGCATCATCCAGTCCAACCACCCTGTTCAAGGCAGGCTCAACTACAGCATGCTTTTCAGTACCTTGCCCAGTAAGGTTTTAAATATCTCAAATAATGGACATATGACAGCCTCTCTGAGCAATCTGTTCAGTGTTCAATCATCCTTACAGGAAGCTTTTATGTTTCAGTGGAGTTTCCAGTATTTCCATGCTGGATTTTTCTCGTATTTCAGGCAGCACCTATAGTACACTGCAGTTTCAACCAAGAAGTTCCCAATGAAATTATACCACAGACCTCCATAAACACTAACTTAGCCTCTAGTTTATCTGTTCCCTTCCTCCACAGGCACCCTGAAGTGACTATGCTTGTGCCCGTTTCAGTTCTGCTGCTCCTTGTCTGAAACAGCTCCATGCACTCCAGTCTCCTGCACATTCCATCTTTCCCCCTCTTAACGCTGCTATGTTCTCTGTGCTGGCTAACAGCACTTTGGAATTAGATCCTACCTCTCCACAAAGTTACGTTCCTTCACAGGACACTGCTTACCCTGAAAGAAAAATTTCAGTACTCACCACATTAATCCCATAGTCCAAGCAGAGACCAGTTGTTAAGTCAATGACAGTGATGCCTGGCACAGAGGACGCATGAAACCACACTCCACCAACGAGCAGGAGCTTTCCTTCATGCACATGTGCAGTATGTGAATACCTGTGAGTTCAAAACGAGATTGAACTCCGTTAGCAAGGGAGGCTGGTAGAGACAGCTGAAGATTCTCTGCTGAATGCTCTGAGCAACCTGGTCTAGCTGAAGATGCCCCTGCTCATTGCAGGGAGGTTGGACTAGCTGGCCTATAAGAGGTCCCTTCCAAATCAAACTATTTTATGAGGCTATGAATGCTTTCTGCTTACCTTGGGACAAGAGGAGGGTGAGTCTCTATCGTCTGCCACTGAAAGCCATGTTCAAGCTCCCTCAGAAGGAAAACGGAACCCAAGGGCTGCTCAGCTGCTCCCAAACCCCCTGCGATCAGCACTCCTCCTTCCCAGCCGCAGGCACTGTGGGAGTGGCGGCTTTCTGGGACCGGACCCTCAACAGCAATCTAAAAAAAACACAGGTCCAAGGTTTAAGTTTGCCAAACTAAGTGTCTGCTTAATGCCCAGGCTTCTAAATGACCTTTTCCTGTGTGGCTGAGTTTTTTGACACCCAACCTTCTCCACATGTTCCTCTAGGGACTGCTAAGTGCTTTCATTTACACCATCTCTGGCCCTCAGTACATTTAATATAATCAGTCTTTAGAGGGCTTATTTCCGCACATTTATTAGAGGTAACTTTATCTGCATTCTTGCATGCTGCTTTCTGTTCAAGACATACACCTGGAAACTGCATGTTTGTTTAAAAACACATGGACTAATGCATTGACCAGCAAAACAGCTGATCATTTGGTCAAACTACAGAGTGGGATAAAAGGTTCAACTGCAGGACTAAAATCCAGAAAGAAAACTTTTAGTGCAAGCACTAAAGGAAAAAATGTGAGATCAGGCATTAAAGAAATATCACAGCAAATAAGTGATGGAGAAAAATTTGGAGGCCACTTGGTCCACACCTTTCTGCTAAAACAAATGAAACAGTATCTGTTATCATCTGGATGGATGGATGTTTATATACTAGTTTCCAAAAGTCTGCAGGGACAAGAATTTCTCACCTCTTTGGGCAGTTTACTGCAGACTCAGCTAGCTTCAGGATCAATAACTTTCCTTGTCTCCAGTTGATTCCCTGTACTATTCGAAGTTAAAATGGAGAACAATTTTTGTTTTCTCTGAAGCAGTATTTTAGATCTTAGAAGATTTATTTCTACCTTGAATCTTCTCCAGATTCAATAGCTGGAAGTCCTTCAAAACCTTTCCCTGTGAGGTATGTGGCCTGGTCACCTTGCTGCGTACCTCTACGCAGTTGTATTGCACCCTGTCCCCCTCTTTTTCAGCAATCAGCTTTGGGTACTTTACAGGAGTTCTGCTGAGATTAGGAACATTGTAGAAAATAAAAGAAGCAATTCCTGTGTCTACCAGATAACATTCCTGGGTACACATCTGAGGACACAGCGTAGGCCTCCTGCAACAGTGGGATATTGCTTACTCATGTTTAGCTTGTGACCTCCTGTGATTATGCATCTCTCACCCTGTAATTGTGCTATGTACAAGGCTGGGCTCAGAGTTACAGTAAATAGGGCTACATCGGGCTGGGGGCCAGTGAGTAAATGAGGGAGTAAGTCCTCTTTAACTCAATTTCATTTTGGGACCCATGCAGCAATCTAGTTGACTGAGGCAAACCAGCAGATGTGGAGGTGGTTTTGATTTTAGCAAAGCTTTTTATACTCTCTTTAGCAGTATCCTTCTGCAAAAGTGCCCAGCATACACCTAGACAAGTCCATGATGGGAGAGGTGAAAGAAGACACAGTATGTTCTCAGTAGCATCCAGCAACAGGGCAAGAGGCAATGGGCACAAACTGACATAGAAAAAATCCACTTAAACATAAAACCCCCTCATAGTGTACTGTCAGGGTGGAAAAGGTGGCCCAAAGAGATTGTGGAGTCTCCATCTATGGAGATAATCCAACCTGGACAATACACTGAGCAACCTGCTCTAGTTAGATTTGTTTTAAGCAAGAGTGCTGGACCAGATGACCCCCAGATGTCCCTTCCAACCTCCACTATTCTGTAGAAGCTGTATTCCACTAAAAAGCTGTGTGTTTAGAAGTCAGTTCTAACTCTAATCACCATGGAGTACCTTCTTACCACAGCGTGGGAGAGTTCTCGAGCGTGCAGGAAATACCAATCGCCAAGCACCGGCTCCAGAGCAGAGCGGCCACCGTACACAAACAGGTACTGCTCACCTGTGGAAACAGACAGCCAGGTGGTAAGAAAGTTAGACTCTGGTATGTCACAAAAGCCCAAATTTCTGTTTGCATAGAAGGGAAGCTGACAAAAAGGGTGCAATAGTACTTTGGGTAGACGTCAAGGACATGCATCCACTGCACTATGCCCTGTCCCTCCACTGATTCAGAACGGACTGTGCAGATAAACACCAGTGTTGGTCACTTTCTTCAGATACAAATCAAGGCAAAAATAAGATGAAACAATACAGTCTGACAAAGACAAAACCCAGTGTGTCATTAATAAAATTTTATTTACCCATTTAGCATTTGCTTTTTTGATATAAAATTCTGACAGGAAGGCTGAATGCTAAACTATGCTATAGTGGTAATTAAACACTGCTCCACAGATGGAAAGTGTGCTCCAGACTAGACTAACAACTGCCTAAGAATTCCCTTCTGTTCCCCTTGGAGAGTTCCCTGCCAGCTGCAGAAATGGGACACCTTAGGAAAGGACAACTTCAGCTTCTGAAGATCACTGCTTAAGTTTTTGCCCCTTACAACCAGGATCTTTTACTAGACCATCCTGCAGCTTGCTATTGCAGGACCTGGTTCTAGAGCTGTCCACAACTACTGAGTATTTGCCAATTGCTACTAGAAAAGTAACATTTCTTCTGAAGGACTTCTGGATAAAGAGCTAGGGGTCCTGCTCCCCCAGAAATATCCTTCGGAGAGAGCAAAACTTATTTCTGGTGTGATCAAGCATGAGTAACTTCAGCCATAGATGATCTCACAAAATCAGTCTTCCAGAATGGATTACAGCAGGTGACAGTAGGTTTCAATCCCACTAGCCACTGGGGATTATGTAGAGAAAAAAATACAAAATTATGGTATTTCAAGTGTCAAGAAGAGATCTCAAAGCCTCTTAATTTCTTTCCTACTGCCATGCTTGAGGAGTGGTCAGTATGAACTTCATGAAGCTCAACAAAGTTGAGTGCAAGATCCTGCATACCTACAGCCACTTCCACTCTTTCCAGGCTTTTTACCTTTGAATGTAATTTCTGTTGTGCTGTGTCTCCAACGCAAAGCTGCTGCTTCAGCAGCAGGCTGCAGACTTGCAAGCTCCACTGCAACGTTATCTGGGTCTGATGCATTACAGGTTTCAGGGAACTTTAGCCACAACGTTCCCAAGCCTGCGCTCGATGGGGATGTTCGTCCTCCTACCACCAGGGCCAGAGTGTCCGACAGACAAGACACAGTATGGTACAACCTCTCACCTGCGGAGATAAAAAACATCATGGTTCACACAGATGGTTTTTCCAAGACATTTATAGTCATTTAAGCTGGAAAAGACCCTTAAAGATTATTAAGTCCAACAATTCCTCCAGCACTCTCAAGGTGAAAACTAAACCATGTCCCCAGGTGCCACTTTCATGTGGCTTGTAAATCCTTCCAGGGATGTGGACTTCACCACTAACCTGGGTAACCTGTGCCAGGCATGGACAACCCTTTTCTTGGAGACATTTTTCTACATATCCAACCTAAACCTACCCTGGCACAGCTTGATGCCATTTCTTATTGTCCTGTCCCTTGTCTCCTGGGAGAAGAGGCTGACCTCCACCTGGCTACACCCTCCTTTAATGTTTAACATCTTTGTTGGTGACATGGACAGTGGGACCAAGGACACCCCCAGCACATTTGCCAATGACAAGGAGCTGTGTGGTGCGGTCATGTGCTGGAGGGAAAAGGAGGCGCATCCAGAGGGACCTGGACAGGCTGGAAAGGTGTGACTGTGCAAAACTCACAGAGTTCAGCAGGACCAAGGGCAAGGTCCTGCACCTGGGCTGGGGCAATCCCAGCACAAACACAGACTGGACAGAGAATGTATCAAAAACAGCTCTGGGGAGAAGGACTTGGGGGCGTTTGTGGACAAAAAGTTCAGTACGATTAGGCAGTATGTGCTCACAGCACAGAAAGTCAACCATGTCCTGGGCTGCATCAAAAGACGTGGGGCCAGCAGACGGAGGGAGATGATTCTCACCCACTATGCTGCTTTTCTGAGACCCCACTTGGAGTTCTGCATCCAGGTCTGGTGCCCCCAGCACAACAAAGACATGGAGCTGTTGGAAAAAATTCAGGGTCCACTGCTTGATCACAGGGTTGAAGCCCCTCTGTTCTGGAGCGAGGCTGAGAGAGTCTGGGCTGTTCAGCCTGGAGAAGTGCAGGCTCCAGGGAGACCTCAGTGCCCCTTCCAGTGCCTAAAGGGGCTCCAAGAGAGCTGGAGAGGAACTTTGGAAAAGGGCCTTGAGTGACAGATCGAGAGCGAATGGCTTCTCACTGCCAGAGGGCAGGGTTAGATGGGATGCTGAGAACAAATTCTTCTCTGTGGAAGGGGTGAGGTCCTGACACAGGCTGCCCAGAGAAGTGGCTGCTCCATCCCTGGAAGTGTTCCTCACCATGCTGGATGGGGCTCTGATTAACCTGGTCTAGTGGAAGGCATCCCTGCCCATGGCAGAGGGTTGGAGCTACATGATCTTTCAAGTCCCTTCCAACCCAAACCATTCTATGATTCTATGACTCCAGCCTCTCAATGTCTCTCTGTCTGTGAGAGGCCCAGAACTGGACATGGCACTCGAGGTATCTCTGCAGTGCCCAGCAGAGAGGGACAATCACTGCCCTGGGCCTGTGGCCACACTAGGCTGGTACCAGCCAGGTGCCATTTGCCTTCTTGCCCACCTGGGCTCCTGTTCAGCCACTGTCAAACAGAACCTCCAGGTCCTTTTGCAGCTTTCCAGTCACTCTGTCCCCAGCCTGTGGCACTGCATGGGGCTGTGGTGACCAAAGCGCAGGATCCGGCATTTAGCAACCAGAACCTCCAGATCTCTGTGACTGCCAGCATCACTGGGCCATGACATCACTTTTTCACTAGACTTTCTTTCATTTTGAGCACAAAGGTATTCCCCCCCTGCACTTGCCATAGGTATGGGAACTCACCCCATCTTTTATCAGGAACATTCTGTGTCACACAGACAGCTTTCCAGTAGCCTGCACGCTTACTCAGCACATGGAAATTTCTCACGCGGCAGTGTTGTCCATCCTCCTCCCCAAAGCCTCCGGTGGTAAGAATCACATTGGGTTTTATAAGAACAGAGTGGTGACCGTAACGCCTCAGGCCAGGAATTCCTGAGAGCCCTGCACACGCTGCTGCAGGGACACTCGCAGCCATCCCAACAGGACCAGCACGACGAGGAACTGTAAGCCAAAGAGAACCAAAGAACTTATGCACAAACACAAACCGAGGATGACATTTTAAGTAAGAGATTAAGCACGCCATCTTTTCAAGATGACCATTCATCTTTTCAAGAAGAAAAAATTGAGCAGCAAGTTGACAGTGCACACAGACAATCTGACATGCCCTACAAATCAGGATGTAATGGTTAAAATGACTGCTGTACCAACTGTAACTTCTACTCGGCTCACTCAGCTCCTGGCATCGCTGAGACTGCTTTCATGGGGTGGGCTGGCCAAGTGTCCTAAACTGCTGCAGCAAGACACAAATCACTGCAGTACCTTCAAAAGAGCACCTGTCTGATTGAGACAATATTTGGCTACATGAACAGCAAAGAACAGCAGAAAAAGGACAAATATCTGGAAGCTGATTTCAAAGTTTTTTGTCAGATTTTGTTCCCACCTTCGCAGAAGCACTGAAATAACATTCTGAAGCATGACAATCTGTTAATTCCAATGGTCCTACTATAGGAGAGTATTTCCAGTTATATAAATACCTTCTCTCTAAATATTACATCCCTTAGCATGGAACAAGCTTTCAGCACAGGACTCTGGCTCACCTACACATCGTACACACTGTTTTCTTTTAATCAGTTTGGAATCTGTGTCTTCTTTGTTTTAATCAAGGGCTTTATTCTTGTGTTGTAAGAGATGCTGAGGTGGAGGAGGAGCAGCTCGCAGCCCATTTTTTGTACGCCATATTCAGAAAAATTGCCTGTACTGATCATTGCTTTGTACAAGACCCTACTTTATCATTTGATGAAGTAGGAAATTTCATTTCCTTGGGCTTAAATGTCTTTTTGCAGATTGATCTTTTAAAGACAGAGGAGTTTTTTCATATCACAAAATATACTTATCATGATCTCTTTGGAAGATTTAGTACTTGCACTCTCTTGAACTGGGACCCAAGTCTATCTGAGAGGATAACTGGGGGCATTTATTGGTATTAGAGACATACCTTTTGCATTCCCAGTAAAATATATCTAAGCATGACTTTGAAGGCTTTTGCTATCCGTTTTGAACATAACAGAGTCAGCAGCAGAAAGAACCTATTCCTGTCTCTAATGAATTAAATGTCTTCACTGTAATAAAATCCATTAAGTAAATGTCGGAATTTTTTTCTTAATTTAAGGATTGATAGATACCATGCCTTTAGGAGCCTTCAAGGATTTAACTTAAGGACCAGTGACAATCACACAGTACATTAAATCACACCCGCAATCATCTAGCTTCAATTTTACTACATTTTTAAATCTAATTGAGACACAACACATGGATTCAGTGGCCTTGTTGGCGTCAGGAATGCCATCCTGCCCTATGCTTTTTCAGCTGCTTTTCTTGCTCCCTAGAACATTGTCCAGGTTTCAAACACAGATTTCAACTTTCTCTTGAAGCTAGAACTACTTGTGGTGCTATACTGTGAAGACTAGTGATATAAAACAGGTTAAAAATAACCTTCTGCTTTCCACCCTGAAAAAGGAAGCAAGCAGTCAAAACCAGGAATTTCCAGGACTGCTACTGCCACCAAATCCTTTTTATCTTGGAAACACAGTCTTGGTCTTGGCTCTTCCCCAGCTGTACCACTTTTCTCCCATCTAAGGAGTGACATACAGATTTAAAAGCATTTCAGAAACAGAAATACTACAGGTACCATTGCACCCACAGAGATACCAAGGCAAAGCACAGCTTCATGACAGGCTCCTGAGTGGTCTGCTGGACAGGACAGTAAAGAAAACAGAACAACCTTTTGGGAGCTGGAAGGAGAGAATGGTTCAGAGAGCCACGTACAGAGGCAACCAGGAGTAAATTTGAAAGGGAGATCCCAAAAAGAGGAGGAGGAGGAGAGCAAGCTGGCATTGCAGCCATGCACTGGAGGGGCTCATGTGTGAACAAATGACAAGCTGTTCAGACTGGGAGGTTAAATAAACTGAAAGAATGGAAGTGATCAGAACCAGCAGCATTGGGCCATGGCCCTGGCCTTGGTTTGGACAGCAGAACCACTGTTAGAGGAGTGGAGAAAGCTGCCAGACAGCAGCATCCCATCTGCCCCTTCCAGGGTTTCAATGTCTCCTAAAACTTCCCCGAGCAGCCTACATGAGACAAAAGAATTCTGTGAAAACTGCTTGGTGTGTACCTGCCACACGGGGTAACAACGGAGTCCAGGAAGGTTCCATCCCCTTTGATGCAGCCAACACAAAGTAATGAGAACATTTCAGATGCCATTCCTGTAGCAAGCCCAAAGGAGAAAACAAATAAACAAACAAACAAACCAAGAAAGGAAGAACCAAGCAAAAAACAATCCCCCTCAAAATCTCAGAGCAAACAGTAGTAAGGATCTCAGAACAGACAGGGTGGCCAAATCAAATACAAACCCAGCCTAGCACTGTTTCCAGCAATGATCAAAATCAGAGGGTTAAGGCTGAATCAGAGAAAAAACAGGTGGGTAAATACCTTTCTCACTCCAACTTTCAAAAATTTACAGCCCAGGCATCTTATAAGCAAGAAGCTGCGTCTTTGTATTGAACAATCCTTGATGGATTTTTCATCCATGAACCTATCCACTTGCTCTTTGAACTCACATCAACTTTTAATGTGTCCAACATGCATTCCATAGCTTAACTAAATGTGGCATGGGAAAGTTTTTCTTCTTGGAATCAGCTTCCCTTTACGCTTCTCAGTTCTGATCACAAAAAAAAGTGGGGGCTTTATACCAGAGGGATTAAAGTTTCTTAAAGTTCATGGAATAGAAGTGATTCCAGAGAAATGACAAATTTTCAAAGGTGCAACATGGTCTGTGCTGGATAATAATACAGTTTTCAGTCTGGCCTTGGAATCTTTCTGAGGCAGAAGCACAAGCAAAAGGAATGTACAGGAAGTCAGCAGCAATGAGAGCTCACCCTGGCGTTTATGGACGTTAGGGAATTGAGTGTGTTCACTTCCATGGGGTGGGATGTACTCCACCAACTATGCGACTAGCAAGCATAAACATGAATTTAAAAGGCACAAGAACTCATGCTATCAACTTTAGTGTCCCAACCCTAAATATTCTAAATATTAGAAGTAAAAAGCATCTTTTGAAAAGTGACATCCAGAAATTAACAAAACCACTGAAAATTGAAGAATCCACTATTAGTCCCTAGGCAAATGATTCTAAAAATTAGTCTCCCTCGACACCGGGTGTCTATTTTACATTTCTTACCTAATTTGACCAAGCTTGTTTACAATAAGACCTGGATCTTACTTAATCTTTCTCTCAAAGGCTAATTGCAGCGCTCTCTGTTATCACATCATTTACTCCTGTGCACGTTTCCAGCTTCGACTCATGCACATTAACCTCCTCTCTAAGGAAAACAATACCGAGTTTATACCTTCCCACTATATGAGCAATGGTTTTGAACTACAACAATTCTAGCAGGCATTTCTAAACAACTTAGCAAATCTGCCAGCACTTTCAGTCACCACTTTTGCATTCATATAGCAGATCTTACCCTGCTGGCAAAATAAATTCATGCACATTAAATTGTTTTCATACTACAGCTATTAGATTTCTAGAATTATAAACATAAAATCAAAAGGGAAATTTCTAGTAAGTATTCCACAGGATATTTAGCTCGAAGTTACTCATTATGTTACACTTATCTTCACTTCTAGACTTCAAATAGTTGGAAACTTTCCCAGCAGTTAACATAAAAATGGCAAAGAATAGAGTCATAGTTGAATTTCAATCATTAATACAGGAATGGCTGTACAAAGTCAGACCAAAAAATAGCTGAAATTAGTAACCTTTATCCAACAGTGACAAACAATAAAGTAGTCTATGGAAATGGAAGAGAGCAGGACAAGTGCCTCTGCTTTCCCCAGGAATGCTCTCAACCAACTGCAGTCAGGAACAGCACATCAGGTGTGTATTTATGTATTCAGCAATCCTTAATGGATTTCTCTTTCATTAAAGCAATTGTCCCTTGAATCCATGCCAACATTTAGCACGTACAGCTTCTTTCATATGACAAGCCTGTCTCCTTGAGAGACTGATCACAGGAAGGAAGGAACATCCAGCTTTTCTAAGATCAAGGAGAGCCTTCTTCCCATGCTGCTTGCCCCAGCTTCACCAGGAGCTCCCCATGGCCTCTGTGTTAACTAAGCTGATCCAAGGTCCCTTCTGCCTCCATGAACACCTGTGCCTCAGCAGCTCTGCACAGAAATGCAACCATAAGAAATTGCAGATACCTTATGATATCAAAGCCAGGTCCCTGATCTTCAGAATAAAGGAGGGTTACCTCATACTCATCAAAAGGCTCCAAAGTCTGCACTCTTTGCTGCTCATCTTCTGGAATACAACAGGTGAAAAACTCATTCATATCCATGACACTGCACTCAGTCCAGCCCTAAAAGACAAACCCTTCAATGTTATCACCTCTGGAAGTATAGAAACTCACTCCCCACAGGAAAACAAAGACCCTAAATTAAACCCCTGCATGAGCCACTAAGACTGTCTAGCTAAAGTAAGAGCAGCCCAAAACTGGGGAAAATAGATCTCTCATCTGTAAAGTTCTTAAAAACTTAATTTATTGCATCAAAAGTCTCAGAGGAACCCATTAAACCCGTATGAGACAGCAGCCTGCAAGCCAGTTGGAAGCATCTTCTACTGACGAGTCGTGCTACCAGAGAAGGCAGCACCTCAGCCCTGTTCAACCCATAACTGACGAAGCACTTGGTGTTCCAACCTTCCCCAGACAAGTCATGCTTCCTGCAGGCCCTAGAGCTGCAGGGGCTCACCCTTCCCAGAAAGCGCCTCTGCTGTGCCTCACAGTCGGGGTACTGCGCCAGCGAGTGAAGGGCAGAGTTCAGCTGGCTGAAATGCTGCTGCATGACGCGTCCAAAGGGGTCCTCCGGGTGCACCTGCTCGTACAGCAGGAAGCAGGCCCGAGGGAAATGCTCTGCTGCCCACTGAATCAAGGCATCTGACCTGTTGGGAGATTGTGCATAAGAAATTAAATTGAGGGCCCACCCATCCTAGGACAGATGCAGTGCATCTTCCTGCAACACCATAAAGCTGCTACTAAGGCATCCTGACAAGTGGCAATACGCAAATGAGAGTGCTGTGCTGGGGACTCATGAACATCTCCTCCCCGTCTGCACAGACAATTCGGGAGATGAGAAGAACAAAAACCTCAAAACTGCTCATTTGAGATTTTTCTTCTTTTTTTCCTTTCATTTAGGATATCATGTGGACATCAATTACATCATCATAATTATGATGTAAGGAGCTATTTGGGACTCCACAGAATTCCCAAGGCTTTAGTTTCAAGAGAACAGGTCTCCCAGCCCAAGGTGATGTACTCAGAAAGAAGCCTGTTGTTTTGCCTTTACCACCTGGGTAAGAGAGGAGAACCCAGCTGACCTGGTGTTCTCCACGTAGGTGAGCACCACCTCTGCGATGAAGAGGGTGGGGACCTCATTGTTCAGTCCTGCTTCCTCCAGGGCTCTCTCCAGCTCAGACAGCTCTGATAAATCCACTCCCAGTAATTTATAATCCTCTCCAGAAAAGGTAATGGCTCCTGGGAAACAAAAATGATACAACCTCACTATGATGCTGCTGCAATACTGAGACCAAAAGGGACAAACATGAAAATCAAACCCACAGGCAATCACTCACAAGGCTATGTCCATCAACTGTATTTCCCTGGAACATGTGCAAAAAAATCCCCATCACTACATGACCCATGAAAGGATAGGGCCATGTGATCCACTAAGAGCAGGTCTAAAACTCCATTATTCCTAATGCAAATGTCACCTACAGATTTCTCATAGAATTATTACACTTATTGTAACAACATAACTTTATGATATTTACTTTAAGAGAATTTTTTAGAACAACTGTAATTCAAAATCAAACCTAAAAGGCTCTCATTTCTACACCTTTCACCTAGGCTAAGAAAGCACCATTGCTTTGATAGAGTTTCAATGGTTTCCCTCATAATGAGAAAACCATTCTCAGGTTTCTTAGGCTTGGTTGGTTTGTTTGTTAAACAGATTTCATTTCTGTGTAACAGTACTGAGTCCTGAAACCGCACATGGTTGCTCTCAGCAAACACCAGGACCTGACTCACAGACCAACACCCTCAGACGTAAGTTCCAGTTTATGATCTGCAAATATTATCATACCTCTGTACCCCATGAGAATGTGAGACACTATGGCCTGCTGACCTTTTCATCCAAAACCACATCATTAACAAAGCAAACTATAAAGTACCGTTAGAAACCATATACCCTGTGCAACCCAACAACTGCATCTGTCCTGAGTGCAGTTAACCTACACTGTTCTCAAAGGCATAAATTTCTGAGGCAAAATTGCCATCAGAGTGTTCCCTTCTAATTTCTTCTAACTAGTCCATCCATCCCTTCCTGACCTCTGGACACAGAGAACTGAGTATTCCCAGCTATCTGACACCTTCCTTTAAGTACTTGAAGATTCTTGGTGTGGACAGAATTCCTTGCCACAGGACTCTGCCAATATTAACAATGTGAATGGATTCAGGAAGAAAATTAACAAGCTCATGGAAGAGCTACTCACTAAGACCTGGGAGTCAGGAACTCACAGCTGTCTTCTATCTGTATTTAAATTGATTAATACCATCTAAATGTAGGGGCTTACATATGTCCCTACTGCATTTCATTCTATGTTTTCCAGATCATTTGTGTACTTTGTCAAACTCCTACTCTCATCCATCTTATTCCAAGTCCCCATGTTTCCTGCAAGTTTAAGACATTTCACCTTCTAGCATATCATCTAGAGCATTAATGGAAATCCTAGAGGAAAACAGATGCAGGAGAATGCAGATCTAGTGACCCACATACTTTACATTCCTCCTTTTGTCCCTCAGCATTCAGCTGGTACAATATTCTGCAGTAGTTTCACCAGGTTCAATTTCTCCTGCCTTGGAGAGCAAAAAAACCCCACACGCTTTCAGAAATTGTAACAGAAAAAAACTGACCTTGGTTTGATATAATCAGCTCCTGACAAATCCATCCTGGCTTCTTGTTATCTCCCAATGCTTACAAATTATTTGTTTCAACATTTTTCATAAAATGAACATGTTTTTCATCTAAAACTTCACAGTTCCGCTACTATTATCTCTCACTTTTTGAAGTTTGAAGCTATGTTTACCTCTTCTAAACATTTGGTACAAAAAAAAAATCTTCCATAAGTACCATACCTAATCCTTCCCCTCCATTGTCTCCCACCAGTGCTGATAACTCGTTCATTCTCTTGATCAGAGCAGCTTTTTGGCGTGCCACGTTTGGGAAATCTACCTCATACACCACAGTGTGATGCAGAAGACCCATATCCTTCAAACGGAAGTATAAGGAATCAAAGCCAGCACCTAAAGACAGGATCTGCAGAGAAAGTATCAGAAAAAGTTATACTCAACTCTAGCAGCATCTTGGGCATCTAGGTGTGAAAAATAGTAAATATCATCTGTAGAGTGACAAAATCAGGCTACAAGAGGCAGAAGAGTTTTGTGTGGATATTGCCCCCTCCCAGATACTTCTGCCGAAGTGACACGTGGACAGGGATAGTACTGCCAGTCAGATTTCTGTGCCCTGCTGGGAATGGATCCCAACAGACGCACTAACGAGCCACTGCCAGAAAGACTTTACACACATTTAGTGGGAGATGCCAGGAGCCCCAGAGAAAACGCACCTGTGTCCTGGGGAGGCTTTGTGTCTTCAGCAGGAAGTCCTGAACGCAGTGATCCACAGCACGGGCACGGATGTAATAACCCCTGCGCAAAGAAATTCAGTTGTAATCACTGTCCAGGAACCCAATTTCTCCAGCACTGGCAACTTCCATTAAAGAAACATAAAGATCTTTTTTCTCGTAGCTTCCACCCAATAACTCCCTGTTTACAGACCTGCAGTGGGAGATGATTTTGTCATCTCTAGAATTTGCTAATAAATACAGACCTCCTGCACTCAGTGTATGTGTTAACCATCAAGACTATGGCTAATTTGAGAAAATGTGCAGATATCCTAGCTGGACCTGTTCTATTTTGCATAAGTAAATATTTACTGAATGAAAATGTACTAATCCAGACAGTGAGGATGCTCCCCTGCAATGCAGATGGCCAATACCTGAACTCCTGCCCCAAATCATATGCCATAACAACCTTGAACATCACTGTTTGATTTTCCCCTGAACGAAACTCCTTTGGCAATTCACAGTCATTTGAATGGCATTAAACTATTCACCTCGAATTATGCGAATTCCACAACAACATGGAGGTTTGTGGCAGAAGGGACCTTAGAGCTACTCTCGTTCCACCCCTCTGCCATGGCAGGGACATCTTCCACTACCCCAGGTTGCTCCAAGCCCCGTCCAGCCTGGCCTTGGGCACTGCCAGGGATGGAGCAGCCACAGCTTCTCTGGGCACCCTGTGCCAGGGCCTGCCCACCCTCAAATGAAACATCTCCTTCCTAATACGTAACCCAAACCTACTCTCTTTCAGCTTAAAGCCATTCCTCCCCCAGCCCTCCCGCAGCCCGAGAGGCCGAGATCCGCACGCCGCGGGCACCGGACTCAGCGCCGGAGCAGCTCAAGGCCCCGCGCAGCGCCCGCTCCTCACCGGTGGATAAGCGGCGCTCGCCGCCGCCGCCGCCCCGCCAGAAGCCGCAGGAACCGGTCCTGGATATAGCCCCGGGCCGCCGCCGAGCACTTGCTGACGGCGCTGCTGCCGCCGGTGCCCTGGACCTGCCGGGACAATGAGACGGCGCTGCCGCTTCCGACCAACACCGCGTCCCGAGAACCGCACGGGCCCCGCAGCGCGGGGTGGCGGGGCCGGGCAGCGCCAGGAGGGCTCCGAGGGGAGGAGACGGCAATGCCCGCCGCCGCGGAACCCCTCTCCGTCCCAGCCTCCGCTTCCCCCTGCTCTCCGAAGCAACGGGGCCGAGGCTGCCCGGGCCGTTCCTCGCGGCAGCGGGACCCCGGGATTGCTCGCGGCCCCGGGGGTCACTTGGGGCCCGGGGTTCCCTCACGCCCCGGGGTTCGCTCATGCCCCGGGGTTCGCTCACACCCAGAGGGTCACTCACGGCACTGGGACGCCCGCGGCCCATCCTGCCCGCGCCGCGCCGACCGGAACCGGGAGCGCAGCGCCCCCTCACGGTCCCGCCCCGCCA
>VYZT01015243.1:76645-95202 GCA_013400735.1 Pomatostomus ruficeps | reverse complement strand
GGGGTGCGGTGTTCGGTACCGAGCTCCGTGCGGGGCGGCATGGCTCTGTACCGGCGTGCGGTGTTCGATAGCGCGCTCCGTGCGGGGCGGCATGGCTCTGTACCGGCGTGCGGTGTTCGATAGCGCGCTCCGTGCGGGGCGGCACGGCACGGCTCTGTACCGGGATGGGGTGTTCGGTACCGCGCTCCGTGCGGGGCGGCACGGCTCTGTACCGGGGTGCAGTGTTCGGTACCGCGCTCCATGCGGGGCGGCACGGCACGGCTCTGTACCGGGATGGGGTGTTCGGTACCGCGCTCCGTGCGGGGCGGCACGGCTCTGTACCGGGGTGCGGTGTTCGGTACCGCGCTCCGTGCGGGGCGGCACGGCACGGCTCTGTACTGGGGTGCGGTGTTCGGTACCGAGCTCCATGCAGAGGACACGGCTTGGTACAGCGGGGCAGGGTTCCGTACAGTAGGACCCTTGGTAGTTCTGCCCCGGCTCTGTCCCCTGTGCTGCATTCACAGCGGAGGTGGCACTAATGACCGCATGCCGCCTGGGACGTGGCTATGTTGGGGACCCAAACGGGGGTTCCCGGGCTGGCTGTGCTGAGGACAAAGGGACAGGGCCGGGGGAGTGTCTGTGGCAGCCGCGGTGAATGCCGCACGTTTCTACTCTTCAGGATTTTTACTGGGAGTTACAGAGGAGCCGTGGAAGTCTGAGCTGTGTGAGATGCCACGGGTGTTGCACATGCTGTTCTATTCGGTGTCTCTACACATCTTGCATTCCACAAATCAGTGTATTTTGCTTTAAATAAGTTACAATCTCAAAATGTCGGTTTTAACGAGAATGGTCTGTATGTATATTTATAACTGGGACCATCATAAAGCTCAGTTGTCAGTCCAATGCTAAATTTAATCAACAACCACATGAAAGTGTTTCTCTGACATGTGTTTTATTAGTGTTGCCTTCCAGGTGATTCCTGGCAGCTCCTGAGGTAGCCAGCACAGCAGCCACGGTTGCAGCATGGGATGCAGAACATTACAGGATTTCTATTTGTATTCTAGATGTGTGTTCAGTTCCTGCAGGCATGAAGGCTTCCCTTTCCTTCAAGTTCCCTTTTCCTAATTGTTCATCATTTTGTTGATCTTGTCATAGCTCTGGAATCTGGAAATGATATTTTGCTTTAGTTACAGGTTAAAACTTACAGTGAATGTAGTCTATCCTGCTGGCCCTTTGGAAACTGGAGGATTTCCAATTACACTGGCAGCCTGAAAATTGTGGTGGAATAAAATGCATGGCAGCAAGTTGGGGAATGGCCACTGAGGTCACTGCCTACAGCCATCCCAGGAAGTCCTTCCAGTTCTGTGTTTCTATATCCATAACAATGTTCTGTGCAAACTCTGAGCTGACACTGAAACATGAACTGGGAATCTTGGTTTTAACACAGCCCCAAACTGTTTTGAGGGGGTGGGGTTTTTTTCCCTGTCCTTAGTACAAGGTACCACATTTGCGCTCCAGGAAGGGAGCATAGGTCAGATTTCCATGGTAAAGGATGAGCAGGCAGTGTGCAGCCATTCTTGCGTCTGTGAGTGTGTCTAATCATTAGCTGTCACAGATACAAAATCCTGTAATCACTCACAACTTTATCAGGCTTTCATTGGAAAGCAGATGGGAATTTTGTTTCTAAGTCCTTAGTTTGGAAGGGTGTTTTGGAGCCTGATTGCTGTCATAGCTCGAAATCTCCTCCAGATTTCTTGCTGTATGTCCCACTCATCTAAGGATTCCTCCTGGGCTCTGCATGACATTCAAAGCATGTGAGGAATGCGCAGCTCACCCCAAATAACAGAAAACACGTAGCACAGCAGCATGGGGGGCCCCATGCTGCTCCCACCCGCCCTGGGCTGAGAGGGGGAGGCACATAATGAAAAGCATTTGCTGCAGCAGCTATCTATAGTGCGCTGTGTTTGGGAGGGGGCCCTGCCTGCCTGACCTCAGAGCTGACGTTAGAGAACCCCAAATGAGGAACAGGGAATGCTCCAGAGAGAGGCACAACCAGCCTGGGAGGGGACTCACCGGCACCACGGAAGGGGAGGGTGGATACAATGGGAGGTATTATCCCCATAGGTGGGTGCTCTGTATCCACAGGATCAAGACTCTTTAATTCCAGGTGAACCAGGGAAGTTTGAGTCTCTCTGTGGGCTGATTCACCAACACAAGATCTGTGCTTCTAATCCTCTGTATGCATCTTCCGTGTTCTGCTTTCACAACCACTTGGGTGCACGCTGAAGGTTATCATTGATTATCAGCATGGTGTCTGTATCAGCTTGCACCTGGGGAACAGTTACAGATCTGTATTTTGCTGAGCAGGAGGGCTGTGCCTTGAAAACTTTGCTACCTAAAATACTTGGTTCTAGCATTACCAATATGGTCCTGTTGTTCCCTGTTACTGCAAGAGTAGAGGCCTGGATTCATCTGCCAGTCTAGGACAATGTGGCAAGAATTTGATCTGGGAGAACATATGGTTTGAGCCTCAGATCTCAATCATTTTATTTAATGTAATATCACAGAGAGGCCTCAGTGATAGGGCAAGACCCTGTCAGGCTAAGGGTGGTGCGTGAAAATGGGGAGATAAATAACACAACTTGTGAGTTATGCATATGGAAGTCGTGACTGTACAACATAAATAATGCACAAAATACATCTGTGTCATCAAAAAGGCTGTGATTAATAAAACAAGATACAATCTCAGAATCACAGAATAGTTTGGGTTGGAGGAGAATTTTAAGGACCATCTAGTCCACCCCTCTGCCACAGGCAAGGACATCTTTCACTAGACCCAGCTGCTTAAAACCCCATCCAACGTGGCCTTGATCACTGAAATGCAATCACAGGAACCTGGTCACAGGAGACTTGCTTCCTGGTTATTGTTGAGAATGTAAACATCTCCAAAAAAGCCTATTACCATCAAGGAAGATACTGTGATTTCCTCATTCTTTGATGTTCATTGGAATCTTTTCTCCTTCAAAAAAAGTGATGGAAAGGAATTTTAGAAGATATCCTTAGATATAATGGCAGTGATGTCAGAAGCGGAGAGAAGAAACAATCATCCTGTGTCTTGTCACGGAAGTTGGGAAGTGCAGGAAACAGTTGTGAGGACTTTCAGAAGTGGTTTGTTTTATTGCCTTGTGGAGACTGCAACAGAGAAGGGGGAAGTGAGATATGAATATGCTAGAATATGAGCCTGGAGGGATAAGTTTTGCACTGGTATTATCCACTTCATGTTGAAGGACAAGAGCTTGACTTTAGGCACTGCTGGAACCAGCAATCTTGGAAAAATTACTGGAGCTTTGAAAAGTGATGTCTTCTCCTTGCAGGAGGACACTCATAAGCTCCACATTAAGGGACACCGATCTCCACCTGCCTTCCTTTTGCAGGACATGAAGGAGATGAACAGTGGGAGCACTGTTCATCTCCTCCCCTACCACAGAGCTCCTGCGCTACTTGCTGCTTTCCCTGTTTTAAGGACACATTACCAAATGTTATCTGTTGCACTTGCATTCAGTGATGCTCTGCATTTTGTGAATAAACATGGATTGTACTTGTGGCATGGTGCTGCTGATGAACTGACGCTGCAGGTGCTGCTGTGTTCCACACACGTCTGTGGTGTTCAGAGACCTTGAAACACTGGCTCCATTTGCTTTTGCTCTCTGGACAGGCTGAACTCCACTTTGAGTTATTGTGCAGTGTGGGGGTTTTTTCAAAGGGTTATGAGCAAGACAGGAGCCCTTAACTTCCACTGAGGGAAGTTAAAATTCCAAAAGTAACCTCTATGCCTGTGTTTAGGGACCTGGTGTTTGGGGTGCTGTTCCTGCAGCTGCTTTGATCAGCAGACTTGAGACTCTCAGAGTTCCAGTTGTATTTAAGAGATAAAGATCCTGCCTTGTTCTTCTCTCCAAATGCACAGGTTACACACTGACTGTTTCACAGTTTCTTTGGTGACTTGAAAGCTTTCAAAAATCTGGCTCTTATACTATTTCCTCCTCACGTCTGTCTCAATCCCCTGTCTGTAAAATGGGGATAAGACCCAATTTCATACCTCCAGGGCGAAAAGCATGATAAAAAAAAGGATTTTTTGGCACACTGGAGAGAAGTGAGGGATGTCTATGAGATGTTTGTCAGTAGTACATGAAGAGCTGATTAAACACTTAGCAGTAATTAATAAATTTTTTACTTAAACTCTGTTGCTGATTTTCCAATGGATGATTGTCAGCAGTAGGGCTGGTTCTAGGAGAGTGCCACAGAGCAGTTCACGGGCACAGATTGGTGTCTGTGTCCTAGAAAGCAGGAATTAAAGGAATTAGTGATTGCATTAGGTGACCAATAAAGCAGAGGTTCCACTTCAATGAAACAGCTACACCGAAAGGTGCTTTGAAGCGTATATGAGAAGCAGAATAGAATAGAACAGTTGAAAGAGGCCAATAATCTCTAGTTCGACTGCAAGAAGGATTGCCATTACTTATGTATATTACTTATGTATATTTCATCTTTACTGGCACAATGTCAGTATTCTGGGATCAGCATTTCAAACCCCTCTTGGTTATGAATCAAAAGGAGTTGTGGTTTGGGGTCTCCTCTATATTCAAAGGTTGAGGCCACAGAGTCTCTTCAGTTGTAAAATTGGCTAGTATGGATCTACAACACGACTTTCAGAAAACGAAGTCCAATCTGCATTTGGACTGTGAGCAGATTTTGTCAAACTCCCAACTACCTGATGCCTCTATTCTACTGGCAGATGACATTATTTCTTACCAGTTTCCTGATGTTTCAAGGATCACCAATATTGTAGTGTTTGTCAGCAGATGTAGTGCTGCTTTCCCCAAGTTAGAATTCCCCATCCACGTGATGGTTAAACCAGAATCACATATACCAATTTATTCCCAGGAGGCTTAGATGAACAGGCCTAGCAGAGGGAAAGTCCCTCTTGAGTCTTCTGACTCCCAGGTCTGCAGCATCTCATTCCCTCAGTTTCATCCTAGGAACTCCTAACCTGACACAGACATCTAGTCAGTCTCCAGGGAGTCTCTGGTCTATGAATTTGGCCTTACAGCATCTGAGCCACAATGTCATCACTTTGGGGCCTCACACATAGATGGCAAGGGAGGAAACAACATAAATTGTGCTGGCCCCTGCTTTCTTGTGGTGAGATCTGTAGTTGCCAGAAACTTCCAGCCTTTGTTCTGGGCTGGGAATGGGTTTCATAACGGGGAGGAAGGCACTTTCTATTCTGAGTGGAGAAAGCAGCACCAAGGAAGGTTTTAATTTTCTGCCACCAGTGCAGAGCAGACAGTTTGCTGGCAGTTTCAGGGGTTGGTAAACAACGCAGTCCTGATCCAGTCTGTCACAGGGAGGAGGACTGCAGGAATGGAGCATGTTCTTATCCCGTGGGAAAGGGTCCTTGCTGGAGTTATGCCTGAAGATTTCTGCTTTTCATACATTTTTCATAAATTTGTAGCTTTGTAGACTGTTAGTTACAACTTCTACTTTTCCTGCCCTCTCCCATAGTTTAACAAACCCTTACTTAATACATTCTTGACATTCTGTTTAGTCTTAATTTTTATGCCTTCCCTTGCAATCATGTTCTTTTCCTCTGACACAGTCCCGCACCTTGAGGTCCTACTATGACAATTGTCTGCTTAGTATTTTTCAAATGCTTTGAGGGAGGGTTCTTGTTTATGTGCCATTCTTACTTTTTTTATTCCTCCTGTCTTGCTGATGCTTTTTCTCTGTCTTGTTACCCTTATCTGTTAGTGGTTCCCACTGCCTTTGCCAGAGCCTTTCTCTGCCTTGTTTTTGTTTTCCCATGGTAAGTATAAATGTAAATTCTGCATCCATTTGCAAAAGCTGCCGCTTCCTTCTGTCCCCCTTAATTTGATTAATATTTCCCTCCATCTTTTCTGCTTAGTCGACTGGTCATGTTGCTGATTTTAATATCACCTTGCTTTCTCCTGCTGTTTCTAAACTGCACTTTGTAAGAAATGCATCTGTCTCTGGCACCTTCCTGGTCTCCCTGTCTACACCCTGAGTCCTTTAAAGACTTCATTGCCTTTATTTGACATTTCTCAGGTCTAAATTGATAACTTACACTGTTTGAACTGAGTCAGGTGCCAGGGGAGTGCTGCACTGCTGCTTTTCCATTGCTACCTTTCCCTCTACCCTGATTCCTTTCATCTTCTCCTCAGAGTAGTGCTGTGTTCAGCTTTTTTGGTGTTGCTGTCACCAGATCCACCCTGCCAGCCTTTCTTTTTTCAGTTTCTGGCTCTTTCTGTTTTTCTGCTCAGCCATGGTTCACACTTCTCCACTGGCTAATTCTCTTCATGCTCTGATGTTCTCTACACTTGATTAATTTTCTCCTTCTCTTCCATTACAATCTAAACCCTGAGAGGCCTCAGCCTTTAAAGACTTCTAGGATCTCCTTCACCTCCTGAACTAGTTCCTCCCACTTTCACTTTGCCATCTTCCTAATTTAAAATGAGAAGGTTCAAAGCTTGGCTTATTTCCTTGTCCTTCATTTCAGGTGAATTTGACCTGTTTTAGCTCATTCCTCAAACTCTTTCCTCCTCCTGTTTTCAGTTGTTTCTTTGTAAGAGCTCTCTGCTTCCTCCCACAGGAAAAGAACAGGAAATAACCTCGTCTTTCTCTTTGTCTTGTTTCATTCTTCTTTCTTCTCCCCATCACTAGTGCAGAGATTTCTTACGTGTTTTGTTATTGTAATCCCAAGTAACACGCTCTGGGGATTTCAAGTGCAGCACTTCAAAGAATTTATGTGACAAATCGTTTGCTCTAGAAGGGAAGATGAAGTTTGTAAGCGGTGTTTTTACAACAAATGGTGACTTTGCAGTGTAGTGGGCTCTGTATCTCAGTCTCCAAGGCTACAGCGAGAGTGAACATAAAACCTGTGATGCACAAAATCACTTAGGCACAAAGTACGTGCTGTGAGACGTGCTAATTTTCTGTAAACAGCACTTAACCCTTATGTTTTGCTTCTTTATTTGAGAAATAAAGAATCAATTGTACAAACAAAACAGAAGGTCTGCAGCTGTGTGTTATATAGGTGAAGGATAATGTTTCTCAGAATGATGGAGTTCTGAAAGCTGCATATTGTTCATTCTGTCCCGTGGCTGTGACAGAGCCACTGTAGGTCCCAGGGTTTCTTAGGTGAGTGAGGTTGAATACGCTGCCTCTCTAAGTGCAGATCTGGACACTGGATGGAACAGACCTGGGAAAGTGCCAAGAAGAGTCTTTCACCTTTGACAATAATGAAACCAGAAGATATTATTTTTATTCTATATTAGAACAGAATAGTTCCACTGGGAAGGGACCTGCAAGGATCACCTAGTCCAACTGCTTGACTGCTTCAGGGCTGACCAAAAGTTAAAGCATTAAGGCATTAAAGACAAGGTCCAAATGCCTCTTAAACACTGACAGGCCTGGGGCATTGACCATCTCTCTAGAAAGCCTGTTGCAGTGTTTGACTAGCCTTTTTGTTAAAGAAATGCTTCCTAATGTCATCCAAACCTCCCCGCTCAGAGCAAAAAACAACACAGATTCTTCTGATTCCTCTACTGTTGTGCTCCCTGCTCACATGATTTTACTTTGAACACTTTTTCAGGTTTGTCAGATCCAGGATGAATGGAGAATCTTCAGTTGCTTAAGATGATATTTTTGCCTTCATTAAAGAACCACAGAACTGGAGCGGGACAACCACCGGTATCAGTGGAGGCTGGGGATGGAGAGATGGAGAGCAGTCCTGCCAGGGCTGGGGACACCAGTGGGTGAAACACTGGACATGAGCTGGCCGTGTGTGCTGGCAGCCCAGAAAAACGATCGGGTCCGGTTTCAGGGAAGCGATTCTCACCCTCTGCTCTGCCCAGGTGAGACCCCACCTGCAGAGCTGCCTCCGGTTCTGGGGACAACAGCAGAAGGATGTGGCGTTGCTGGTGGGAGTCCAGAGGAGGCCACAGAGATGGTCCAAAGGCTGGACTCCTCTACTCTGGAGACAGGCTGGGAGAGCTGGGGGTGTTCAGCCAGGAGAGGAGGAGGCTCCAAGGACACCTTGTTACAGCCTTTCAATACTTAAAGGGAGCTTATAAGAAAAACAAAGAGACTTTTTACCAAGGCTTGTAGTGACAGGACAGGGAATAATGGTTTTAAACGACAAGAGGGTAGATTTTGATATTGGACATAGCAGAGACATGTTTTGTTGACATAATTAAGGTTGGGGTATTTTTGTTTGCAATCTGTGATAATGTAGCACTGAATATTCTTATCATTGAAAAACTCTAATCCTTGAATCTTCTTGACCCTTTTGTATAATTATGTCTTGCAATTATAAGAGCTACAGTCTAAACCCACATGTAACTAGGGGCCTTATCTTCAGAACTGTAGGATTTAAATGACTGCAATACAGTTGCTAGCATTCATAAATCCCAAACGGACAAAAGAAGTGCTGTGAATTGGACTGTCATCTTGTAAAACACATGCCATAGAACTTCACTGAATTATCTTTTCCTTGATTTAATAACATACATTGTGAAAAAAAACCACAAACAAAACCCACCAAAACACAAACAAACAAAAAATCAAAACAAACCAAAACGAAATCCAAAGCAAAGCCTCTCACAAACGTGTTTTCACTCAGGAGTTACCAGTCACCAGAAATTTACAACATCATTAGTTAAGTTGTCCATATTGTTATTTGCTTGGGCTGTTAAATTATGTATCCTGCTTTTGAGCTGAATTGATCCGTTTTATAGGATTCCATCCAGGATAGTTTTGCATTCTGTTACATTCAAACTAACAGACCTGTTATTGTTCAAAACACTTTTAAGAAATCTCTCCTAAATATAGCTACTGCACTGGATACTTACCAAGTATTTCACTTCTAATATGGTAGAATTCATTAAAAATTGCTTCCATTATCAATTACTGCAGTTATGGATGCCCCTTCTGTCCTTTCTGGAATGTAGAGACCATGTAAGAATCTAATTAAAATTAAATTCCAATTGTTTCCATCAGAGAAATGAGCATTTCCACACCCTATTACTACTTGCACCTGTGCTGTTAACACCACGCTTCTTGGGTGTAGAAATCAGCCTCTTCTTCATTTCTGTGGATTCTAGGTTTCTCTCCACTACCTTTTTTCAAGAAATTATTCATACAGGGAAGCCTGGTGCCTTAGCCAAGGACAGCATGGTATTGGGCTTCTGGAAAGTGTTTAGATTTTGTAAGGAAGGTAGGTATAAGTGCTTTAAACTGGAAATTGTACCTTGTCTGCTTTGTGAGCTTGTGACCCAGTGGCAAATTAGTGGCTGCCAAAGACTTCCATCCTCAGTGATAGATAGGACCCTTTCCTATTCTTGGTCATCAGAGAATATCGCAGAGGAAAAAAGTATCACAAACTTTGAAATGTTAAATTTAAAATTACACTATAGTGTGTGAAAAAAAATATTTAAAGGGAAACTAACACCCTGGCTTTAAAATCAGTGACTCTATGCACTAGCTTTGGGGCTGACATTCTCTGCAGTTACCTAAGGTGTCATGCAATTTAAATGAAAAGAGGAAAAAACCATCCAATCCAGGTGTTCATAAAGGTGGTGTGAGAAGGGTTTAACCCGTCTCGTTGCTGGAAGAGTTCAAGGCCAGTTTGGATAGGGCTTGGAGCAACCTGGTCTAGTGGAGAGTGTCCCTGTCCATGGCAGGGGGTTGGAGTTAAATGATTTTTGAGTCCCTTTCAATCCAGCTCTGGAATTGTGACTCTGGTTATCCTTCCTGACTAGAGCCTTACTAAAGTGGAGCCACCAACATCTGCTGATCTCCTCTCTTACACTAAATCATGTCCTTGTAGGAGGCTATTTGGTTACCTGAGCATGATTTTCTCTTCATAAATCCCAGAATATTCTGAGCTGGAAAGAACCCACAAGGATCACCACGTCCACCTCATACAGGGACTGAGCCCACATCCTTGGCATGAGTAGCACCATGCTCTAACCAACTGAGCTAAAACCTTTGCTAATTACTCCCAATCGTCTTTGTGCCTTTTTGTGTTCAGAAATGCTTTTCAGGAAGGTTTGCTCCATCACCTTTCCAGGGACAGAGGTGAGGCTGACTGGCCTGTAGTTCCCTGGATCTTGCTTTTTGTCTTTGTGGAAGACAGGAGTGATATTTGCTTTCTTCCAGCCCTCAGGAACCTCCTTTCAAGCACCATGCCCTCTCAAAGACAATCACGAGTGGTCTCAAAGTGATGTTACCCAGCTCCCTCACTACCCATGGGTGCATCCTTTCAGGCCTCTGCTAGAAGTGGTCCCCATCTCAGTCTGCTCCACAGATGGTGTTTAATCCTTGCTCTCGAGCTTCCCTGTGGTCTCAGAGGCCTGCAGTCCCTGAAGGCTGCTGCTCCAGGTCCTTCATCCCTGGGGTGCTTGTCCTGTTTGGTCGTGGGTCCGTGTTTTCCTTGGTTTTCCTGTTGTTACAGACATACCTGCAGAAGCCTCTCCTATTGCCCTTCTCATCTCTTGCCATATTTGACTCCAGGTGGGCTTTGGTTTTCCCTACTCCTTTTCTGCTTGCTTGGATAACACCTCTATATTCCTCCTGAATTACCTGTCCCTTCTCTCATCTCACAATGCCTCTCAATGGCCTGAGTTATTTCTGGATATTTAAGAAACATTAAATTGACTCATTAAATAAATTTTCTTCCATCTCCTGCATCAGTTATGGCCCTTAAGATGATGTCAAACAGGATCAGCCAAATAGTGGTTTGTAGCCTGATTCCGTTGTTGGAGGAGCTACAAGGCTGGGATTTAGCCTGGAGGTCTGAGCAACTTTTAAAGTGAATGGTAGACTCATCTGTGCACTTTTAACCTCTGGGATGTTTTGGGATTGTGACTTGGATTAGATCATGTGATATTACCTAATAGTCACATGTTTGTCAAATTGTGTGCATCATGGCAGCTTAAACTGCAAGGTAACAATCTATTTTTTGTTTTTTTAAATAGCTCGAACACGATACGTTTAGCAGGCATCCTGTTCAGTGTCTGGGACTCATAAGCAATGCTCTGCCACGGATAACTGACATTCATGAGATTAGGATTGTGTCAGACATAAACTCCCACAAGATGGAGCTGCGCAATACCAGTTCATTCTGCCTTCCTCTGGGCTGGCGGTCCCTGTGTGTGTGTGTGTGTGTGAGAGAGAGAGAGAGAGAGAGATCCTCTCCACAGACAACTCCCCGTGCCTATTTGTGGTATCTTATAAATGCACACAGCATATTCTGCACTGTCTGGTCAGTGGGGCACTGCTCCCATTCGCTGCTGGCATCTGCAGTCCAGGGTATTTGTGGGATGTCATTGCATCCGAGTGGGCAACAGTTGTGGAGGATAAACATGGTTTGTCAGAGGGAAAAAGAAGGTCACGCCATCTGCATTTTGTTTTTCCTGGAGGAATCATCAGATCTTACTTCAGACCTGTCACTCTGTGACAGATCAGAACTTGAACCAAAGTTTAAGCGTAGAGAAATTTGGTGCGCAATTCCTGGACAAACCCTTGTCCCTGCAGACCTCTCCCGAGCCCCTGCTGCTGGGCAGAAGAGTCCAGTGGAGTCGGCAGCATGTGGGTGAGATTTGACTCTGCTGATCTCAGAGCCTTTCCTTCCTGAACAAACATTTTCCATTCTGAAATAATCACCTCTCTATATATAGAAAGCTCCTCCAAAGCAAAAGCCATGTTCTTTAGGACGGGATAACCCTCAAATTATTTTCTTCCTTTCACCAGAACCAGCGTGTCCTTTGCTATCAGGCTTGTACCTGTTTGTGAACACTGCTGTCCAAAGGCATGTGTCACCTCATGCAGAAATAACCTGGATCTCCCCTGCAGCCCCTGCCCCCAGCCCGCAGATTCCGAGGCTGTGTCTGTAATCACAATCCACAGCATTTCGGAAACCACCCCCCCCATCTTGCTTCCTCCCAGCTGATTTTCAGGGGAACAGAAGGAGACTTGTTTGCTACCAGGGAGGAAGTCCAGGCCTTAGCAAGCAGCTTTCTAAGAGGCACCGGTGAGAGCGGTGTGCTTCAGTCGGTGTTCGCCCGCAGAACTGCTGCCAAATGAGGTCACCCCGCTGCAAACGTGGATGAGGAGATTTCAGAGGAGGAGAAAGGAAGAAGCCAGTACAGGAAGTAGAGCAGTCAGTAGCACAGGGCTTGGCTCAGTCAACTCACCCTCTGGAAATGTTGATTCCAGTTTTGCCTTGGCTCACAGATGGACATATATTAGATGGTTTCCTTCTCATCATTATCTCATCCCCTTTTCCCATAACAGCAACGATTCCTTGGTTTGACACAGTTCAGCCATCTCTTTGGGAAGGGTTTCATGGGGCAGGCAGCACACAGGCTCGGAGGGCAGGTCAGACACCAGGACTGGATGACGCTGCCTGTGTCCTTTGGGAATCACAAAGTTCACAAAAGTTCTGGGACAGACTCCGCCTCTTGAGAAAGGTCACAGACTTGTAGAACTGGAGAATACCAGGTTGGAAATGATCTCAGGGGCCATCTGGTGCAAGTTTGCTGGGCAAAAGCATGGCCCATATGAGCTGGCCCAGCACCCTTATTAGTCAAGATGTACAACTTTGACTGCTGGGAATCTGTTATGCCTTTTTCATGGTTATTCTAGTGATTAATTCCTCCTTCCACTGAACTACAAGTTTGTATAACTTCAGTTCCACAGCATTGCTCCTGTTACACCTTTATTTGCTAGACTGAAACATTATTATAATTGAAACAATTAACATTTTTCATTCTTAGGGATCCTTAGAAATCATTACCTTTTTTTAAATCTTTCTAAAGGCCTTCACATGGAACCTTGTTCCTTGGATCCCAACTCATGACTTTCCTCTGACCATTTTGAGTTTTCTACAGTCTTTATAAATATTGAACATTAAGTTCACATCACTAAAGCCGCAGTAACAGAATTTCCCTGTTGTTCTCTGTCCTTCTGTTTAGTCAGTTTATATTTCCTTAGAGATCATTAGTCAAGATACTAAAAACATTATCAGAAATTTTAAAATTATTATTATTCCTTGGTAGGAAGTTTGTCTGCTTGGTAAGAATAATATACTGTACAGATAGACTGAGAAAAACAGTGTATACAGTTTGGTTAATAGGGACCTGTAGGTTGAATATGAATCAGCTGAGGGCACATTGTAGAAACAAAATAACATCCTATGAGATGGTATAAACAGGAATGTGACTTGCAGGATGCATGAAGGAACATTTCTGGCTCTGTTTTGCTGTGATCAGGCCCACAGCCACAGACTGTGTCCCATACTAGCCAGTGCACCTCAAAGAATGGAGACAAATCCACAAAAGTCCAGAAGAGACAATTAGAGGTTCAGAAAATGCAATATGGAGAGATTAAATCCTCAGAGAATTAGCTTAGAGAAGAGTGAAAAGATGTGATGACCACCTTGATTTGTAAAGGACAGTTGCAAAGAGAACAATCCACTACCAGTGTTCATGGCAGGTAGTACAAGAACTAACATGTTTAAATAATAGTAGAGAAAATTTAGCACTGAATAGATTGACTGACAGGTTTATGAAATCTTCATTATGGGTGGACTTTTAGAACTAGCTAGGTGCACATCTGCTAAGGTGCTCCTGGGTTCAACTGGAGCCCCTTTGAGGTGAGGGAATGAATCATCCGACAGCCCTAGATCTTTCTTCTTCTGTTTAAAACCTGCCTGTACTATGCTGTTTAGAAAATACCTGCAGAAAATATAACTGCTGTCTCACTTGTAGCCTTATCCTTCCACGTTCTTTGTTGTATCTACCGAATAATTTTGTCTCCTGGGTATGGTTATGTTATTGCTCCACTTGAAATTTTAACATTTAGATGCTGCTAAAACTTAAGATGCTACCAAATGAGCTGTTTGAGATGTCTCGTGCTGAATGTCAAGACAGCTGCTAGTTGGGAATGCAAGGAATTCCAAGATTAAGCGTGAGTCCAGGGCTGGGAGAGTTGAAATGATAAGCAGTGGGACTCCTGGTGCGAACTATGCAGGGCATAGTATAAGCTCAAGACAAGAGGCAGCATGGAGTGACATTTTAAACCCAACTGTTTTGCAGGTCTTACTGTTCTAGAGAATTTCCTTGTAAAAGGAGGAAAGGTTGACCACCAAGTGTTCAGGACATTTAGGACTGAACAGGGCAAGGGGAAGCCCTGGAAAACAGACTGCTACCATGAGAAAAAACGGGAAGCAAGTGGAGGTGATAGTTGAGTTCACCCATGATGTAGCCAAAGCTGGCCACTGCTCAGTGCAGCTGCTTCCAACACTGCCAGAGCTTCACCAGATTTCCAAGAGTGTAAACATTCTCATCAACAAATTGAATTCTACCTGCTCTACCCTAAAAGCATCCATCCCATGCAGCCCAGGGAGAGGACCTTACATTCAGGGCTTCAGACTACTCAAGAATAGCCCCTATGGCACAGAAATATGCCTGTTGCAAGAACTTTGTGTGACAGGAGCTCTCTGTCCATCCAGACAAGCAGGGAATGCAGAATAACTCTTCCACGGTGAGGTTCAAAGCTCTCTAGTTGGGTTGGATCCAGAAGCAGCTCACAGGAGCATTTCCTCTTGTCCTGGCTGTGAATACAGAGCTGCACAGCTGAGGTGCCAGCTCCATTTGTAGGTGAAATGATCCTGCAGCTTTTTCTCTACTCATGGATTTCATGGATTCTCTTTCATGGATTTCAAGGGAATTCTAAATGGAAGGGACAAACTTGGGACCTCACATGAAAAAGACTTCCTCCTGTGTTAGGGAGAGCTGTCCCCTCACTTTCCCTCCAGCCCCAGCCATGTATTTTCCTAGCAGGTGCCTTATTTTATTTTTAACCTCCATTCTGCATGGAGGAAGCCTTTGCTTGCTGTGAATATCCGGGAATCAGAGCCTAAGGACATCCTAGAAGGATTTCCTGTTTGGGACTTTGGAGCCACACTTCAGCTTGCACAAGCAGAAGCCTCTGAGTGGCGAACTCAGTCCTGCTGTGCCATGGGCCAGGTGACTCATGATGCCTCAGGGGCAAGTTGGCATCAGCGGGAAGGTGCCAAACTGCCCAACCACTTCCTACGTGCTGGGGATGAGGTTGGGAACATGCAAAGTCCAGTCTGGGTAGGGAGGCACCTGACTCTGGGTCAGGGTCAGTGTGGTGGCAGAACAGCGTCATGAAGGGCGGTATCACAGCATCCCACTGTGTTTGCCTGCAGCTCTTGGAGCATGCAGAGAGTGTGTTTTCTGTGCTCATCTCAGCTGAGCTTAGACCACTGTGGGTTCCAGTTTCCCATATTTTATCACCTCCTTCATTATTTCAATTTTGGGAGTTCACCAAAGCACTGATTAAATACTACTAGTAACTGAAGAAGACAGATATTAATGTGAAAACACTAAGGTGTTGAGGACTGGCAAAAAAAAACCAAACCAAAAACCAGTAAATTAGGAGTTTTGTGCTTGAGGAAATGCACAGTCTTTTCAAGATCAGTTTTGGAGCTCACCTAGTTAAATTTTTTTTCAGTAAAGATCCCAGGAAAAAAAAATACATCGATAAGGTAGCTCAGTGACACAAATCAAGAGGCGTTGTGAGTATACAGGGTGACTGGAACATCATAAAAGCAAAAAGCTATTATTAAGGAGTAGCATAGCAGAAATGGAATGAAATTCATCAATTCATAGTAGACAGTCCATAGGGGTGTCCAGAATTGCATAATCCAACCTCTTATGTGAAGACAACCAACAATGCCAAATCAGATCAGCTTTGGAAACTTGCAAGGGGATGAGATTCACTACTCCATGAGTAGCTTTTTCCTGTGCTACACTACTCTCCTGGTGAAAAAGCTTTCCCTGATCTTCACTCTGAATCTCTCAAGGGGTAGGTGTGGTCACTGGTATTGTGCTGTTGTCTGCATTTGGTTCCATCACCTTTGTAACCTGTCCTTCAGGCAGCAGCAGGATGCTGTTAAACGGCCCTAAGCACCACCAGACCAGGAGAGCCCAGCTTCTTCAGTGTCTTGTTATAAATTGATCAGATGTGCCAGACCACTGCCTATCTCCTACAGTTCTTCAATATCCCTCATGAACAGGGAGAGACAAAAATCTACAGAGGATTCCAGGTGTAGCTTCACCATATCCCAGTTCAAGGGGGATGATTATTTCCCTTGATCTGCTGCTGACCATTCTCCTGTTGCAGCGGAGGAAGTTGTTTGCCTGATTTGCAATGACAGCTTCCTATTGACTCTTCATTCCATGCTCACCCCTACCCTCATGTTCCTTTCAGGAGGACTGCGACTTAGCCAGATGGTTCCCAACCTGTAGCAATTTTGGGGTTATTCTGACTCAGATGCAGAATTTTGTACTTCTCCCTATTGAACTTCATGAGGTTTCTGCTAATTCCTTTCTGTGAGTTTCTAGACACCTCTTTGGACTAAAGTGCCACATATCAGTGACCCCTCCTAGTGCCATCTTCAGACTTGTACCCCATGTCATCACAGAGTATCAACAAAGACACTGAACAGTACCGGCTCCCAAATCAATGCTTGGTGTATTTTGTTGGCTGCTAGGCACCAACCCTGTATTGAGTCATTGATCACTACCCTTACAGCCCAGAGGGGCAACCAGTCTTCAGCCCACCTAATGCTCCATTCACCCGGGCCATACGTCCTCAGGCTATAAACTAAAATTCTGTAGGAGCAGCTGTCGAGGCTGTCAAGGCACTTTGCATCTACGGCTTCCCCTTCATCCATACAGCCAGTCATTTTGTCAGAGAAGTTAATTGGGCTGCTCAGGCATGATCTGTGCTTGCTAAATCTGTGTTGACTATTCCTGATTGCCTCCTTGTTCTCCATATGGTCAGAAATGGATTCTGAGACAATGTGGTCCATGAGTTTTCCTGGTAGGGTGATGACTGTGATAAACTAGTGCTTCTCTGAGCTCCTTATTCCCTTTCTTAAAGGTGAGTGTAATGTTTGAATAACAGAACCATAGCATGGGATGAGTTGGAAGGAATCTTTAAGAGTCACCTACTCCAGTCCCCCTGCAATGAGCAGGGACATCTTCTACTGGCTCAGGTGACTCAGGGCCCCATCCAACCTGACCTTGAGTGTTTCCCCACCCTCACCATAAATATTTCTTCCTTATACCTAGTCTGAATCTGCTGTGGTTTTTTTAAACCATCACCCCTTGTCCTGTCACTACAGGCCCTGCTAAAAGGTCTGTCCCCATCTTTGTCATAATCCCCCTATAAGTTCTGGAAACGGCTCTATGGTCTCCCCAGAACCCTCTCTCTCCAGACTGAACAACCCCAACTCTTTCAGCGTGTCAATGATCCTGCCCAGCAGAGCTGAACACATCAGCATTCTCCTTGTCCCTTGTTACCAGTTCGCCAGTCATGTTTATCAGCAGGGCACACTGTCTTTGACATTTCTTTTCTGGCTGACATACGTGTAGAAACTCCTTTTATTATTCTTTGTATTTCTCGCCAAGGTCAGCTCCAGTTGTGTCTTGGCCTTCCTCACAATTCCTGTACGCAGCTGGGCAAGGTCCCTATACTCCTCTTGGGATACCTGTTCCTGTTTCCACTGCCTGTGCATTTCCATCTTGCTCTTTGGTTTGACCAGCAGGTCCTGACTCAGCCATGCCTGTCTCTCGCCTTCCTTGCCTGATTTCTTACACATGGGGATTGAGAGCTGTTGTACTCTACACAAAATGTCATTAAAGGTCTGTCAGAAAAATAAGAGACGTGATAGCTAAGTCAAGGCTGAAGTTGTTAAAACTGGAATAGGCACAAGATTGTAAGGACCATCTGACCATCTCAGAGCACACTGAGCCATGGCCTTCAGTAGATGATCTTAGCAATGGACTGTAGTCAACAGCAGCCTCTCCACTAAGAAATCAAAGAAGGTCCAGCAATGGTTATTGGCCTAGAGGCTGTGTGGCTCCAACAGACACACAGACACTGCTGAGACCTGCCTGGTGCAAGGAAAAGCTGCCTGAGTGGCCAAGCCCAGCTGAGGAGCCAGTTGCTGGTGGAGATGCCATCAGTCATCAGAGTTTTGGTTTTCCCCCATGGCAAAGACTGGTGGAGCCGCAGTCCCTTGCAGCACAAGTACACGGGGTGAGCGCCATCCAGCCCGGACCTTGGGAGCCCTGGTGTGAGTCAAGGTGTTGGCAGGTCACAGGTGCTTAAGCTCTGGGTTATGTGCTGAAGAAGCAACTGCGGTGGCAAGGCAAGAATGGCCTGTGGTCACGTCCCCACATGCCCCCAGTGTCGCCCACAGCCTCACTTCATCCCCTGCCCAGTCCTCTCCCTGCCCGGCCCCGTCCCGCTCCTGCTCCTGCCAACCCCTTCCCCTTTTCTCGGGCTCCCAGCGCCCACCGCTTCCTTCCATCTTTCCGTACCCCGGGTCCAGCCCTTTCTCCCTCCCGTGCCGATCCCGCTGCCCGATCCCTTGGTGCCCAGCCGTACCGGGTGTCCGGCCA
>VYZT01015243.1:27049-76208 GCA_013400735.1 Pomatostomus ruficeps | reverse complement strand
GGACCGGCGCTCCCGGTGCCGCTGCACGGCGGACCCGCCGAGGGGAGGGCGCTCAGCGGAACCGCGGAGGCGCCGGGCGGGGGCTGCGGGCCCGGGAGGAGCGGGGAGCGGAGCTGGCAGAACGCCGGCACCGAGGCCGCCCGGTGCGGGACGTCCGGGAGCGCCGGGGACGGAGACGGGGAGCGGCAGCGGGCGGGGGACCCCGGGAGCCCGGAGCTGCGGGAGAGAGCGAGCCCCGACAGCCGGGGGCTCCCGTGTGCGGGGAGCAGGCGAGGCCCCGCAGCGCCTTGGCCATGGGCACAGCCTGGCAGGGGCCGATGCGGCGCGGGGATGTCCCGGGACTGGGACTGTGGGAATTGGCTCCGGCGCGAAAAAATTTTATTAGACTTTGCTTTGTGGGGGATGCGTTCTGAGAGAAAGGAGAGCCCGCGGGGAGCCCCAGTGTGGCACCAAAATGCGATTCACAAGGATGCAGTGGGGCTTAACTGCATCCGCAGGAAAGGACCGCCACCACCGCTCGGACTGCTCGGAGCCCATAGCAGAGGGTCATGGGGCTGTGTGGCCGGGCTGGCAGCGAGCAGAAGGGTGCCGGTCCTGAAGGCCCAGGTAGGAGATGGTAGGAGAGCCAGGAGGCACGGAGGTGGCTGTAGGTAGTGGTAGGTAGGCTGAGTAGATGCTAGAAGTGAGTTGTTAGCCCAAGGCTGCACTGCAGGCAAGTCAGAACTGTGCGTGGTTCCGAGGGCAGATATCTGAAACTAAAGAGAATCTGTGTGAATGTACAGGAGGAAAGCGTATTCCAGGTCAGTGACTGGTGCTCAGCAGAGATTCAGTGTGCTTCCTCTTCTGGACTGGAGTCTCAAAAACATCATTACATGAATCATGGCCTCTCATGTCAGACCTGGGGTATGGCATCAGCAGCATCTGCAGCTTTCATGGAGACTTAGCACAGCAAGCACTCTGACATCTGTTTGTGGCATGCACAGTGGGTGCAGCCTTTCCAGCTCCTCTGCCGGGGCTGCTGTGAGCCCACTTCCCCTCTCCCGTGGCTGACACAAGGCGCAAGCCGCCACTCGCAGGCAGGCAATGGTGCACACGGTGGTCCCAAAGCAATTCCATATCTTTTTTTTTTTGAAACGTCACACATCTGCTAAGTGTGGGCTGGGCTCCCCTGGTGCCCCAGCCTGTCAGCCCGAGGCTTAGATGGATGTTGCAGCTCGCTCCATTTTAGCTGCCCTTCCTGTCAACCTCCTCGCCACGGCTCTGGACCTCAAAGACCTGTGTGAAGAGATTCTCATCCTGGCAGTTTTCTTCAGAGACTCCTGCTGCGGTTCTTCACAAGGGATTTCGGTGCCCGGTGGTGGGAGGGACAGAAGGGGAGCGGGGCAGTCTGGCTCACGTTACATGGACCGGCCAAGCCAGCCCCTGCTCTGAGCTCTCTGCTAACTGAAAGCAGCTGTTCCGATTTCGTGACTCTGCATCCACTGAGGTCACTGCTGTTTCCCTCTGACCCAAGACCTCGTTGTAACAGGGGACTGCTGGTACCAAGGATGGCTTTTGCCCACCTTGGACTGGTGCAGGCTGGTAGCTGTTCAGTTGCACCTCTTGCTGGAAGATAGGCTTGCTGTGAAACTACTCGACTGCATCCAGGGAGGGTAGAAATGAAGAAGCTTATACAGGCTTTCATGACCAGTTTTCCAGCTCAGGGACCCTCATTTTTGTTCCCTGATGGTGCCAGTGCTCTCAGCTGCTCTTCACACTCCCCAGATTCGCTTTTCAAGTTTCTCTCCTCCCTGCCAGCAGCGCACAAAGCCTCACTGGCTTCTCAAGAGCAACATTACTAATCCAACCAGGTGGTCTTTTCCCCATGTCTATGCCCTGATCTCTTCCAGACACTGCCCAAGAACTGTGAGCTCCATCCTGTCCGTAGTCATTGAGGTTACTCCAGGGAATCTTGGCCCTCTACCTGCTTTTCTACACCTTTTTTGTCTAAGCTCCTGCCAAGGCTTTAAACCCTCTGCCCTGTCCCTTCCCACGACCTGAGCAGCTGGAGCACCATTGGAATGGTGCAGTCTCATCACAGAAGCTACCTCAGACCCCATTCCCCAGCACTGCGAGTTCTGGGGGCAGAGAGTTACCCATCTGTCTGGGGAATTAGAACGAGCTCCAACAGAGAGACCTGTCTAGGACCACTGAGTCAGTGCAGATTCCCAAACTGCAGCCCATGTAGACAAAAGTATCTTCTTTGACTTCTGCTCCTAGGACATTGTGAGGATTCTCCCTTGCCGGGTGCGAGAATAGCATTTGGATTTACCACAGAATGTGTGGATAGGCCTCAGACCGGATGCCCACTGAAATAAACACTTCTTTATGACTAGAAAATACTTTTTAATGTTTTTGTTCCTGTCACTAACCCAGGATTTCCACAGGAAAAAAAAATCTAGACAGCTGATCCGAGGTGGGAAAGGGGACCCAAGAATAACTATCCTATGTCCCCTGGAAAGGGTTAACACTGCCATGGGGTTCTTTGGTAAAGGGCTGACATTCTTAGTCCCCAAACTAGGCACTGCCAGCCACCTCCGTCCCCCAAGACAGGGAGGTTCTTGCTCCTGCATCTGACATGAGCAGCTCCTGAGTGTGGTTATGGGACCAGCAGCAAATGCTTTCAAGAGAGTCCAAGTGTGAGCTCATGCTGCCGCCATCCCTGCAGACCACGAAGCCTCGTTCGCTGGGGCTCGGCGAGTGCTGGGTTTGGTGTTCTTCAGCAGCTCCTTGGCCACTGGGTTATTCTGGCTGTTATCAGGAGGGGTGGCAGGACAGGGGGCTGGCAGGACAGGGGGCTGGCAGCCCGTGGGCATGGGGAGCGTGTCCGGCGTGTCTGCCGTGTCCGGCTGCAGTGCTGCAGGAGCTGTGGCTGGCTGTGCGTCCCTCCCCCACTGCTGCAATGAAATGCAGTTACGGGGGAAAGGGAGGGAAGGAGTCGGAGCCAGCAAGGAGCAGTGAGAAGGAGACAAAGGAGGGGAGTGAGCAGCGGAGGGTGTGGGACGGAGCAGCTGGCAGCTCAGAGGGAGTCGCTGCGTTCCTACTGTACTGCCACCGCCCTCCATGGTACCAGCTTGGGGCACCCGCAGATCTCTGTGCCAGCCCAAACAATGAGCATGGTTGGATTTTATCCTGGGCATTCCCAGCTGTGGGCACATCCTTTGCAATACATCCTTTTTGATTTATTGTTCACTGGATGGAAGCCCACTCCAGTTCAATGCTCCCTCGCAGGGACACCAGATTTGCACTTCATAGGTTTTTGGCCCCTATATCCCTGTGGTCGTGAGAGGCACGCTGCTGGGGAGAGAGGGGGGTGGGGGCCAGGGTCTCAACCAGTCACTCGCTGAGCTATCTCATAATTTGAGACCAGCTTTTTTCAGGATGGAGAGGTGCAAGTCTGCTGTTTGCCCAAAAGCCTCTGTCCTTGCAGACAGGCTCTGAACCTCACAGGAAGCATTCAGCTGTTAAAGACACAGGAGTGTGCTGCTCTGGGGCAGCTGGTGCCAGCATTGCCAGGTGGGCAGTGGTGGGAAAGAGCGCTTGAGGCTGTAGGGAGCACCACTGTGACAGGGTACTAGCTGCTCACCTCAGTGCTCTGTCAGGTGTGAGCTGCTGGGCTGACTCCCGGTGCTGTCCCAGGTCTTTGTTCTGGGCAGTCTCTGATGTGTTGTCACATTTGCTTCTTGTGAGGGACAGGCGATACATAGCGATTGGGCTGCGGGTACCTGACAGGTCTTCCCTCTCCAGGCTTTTTTCTGTCCTTCCTTTTCTCCCTCTTAACCAGTATCCTCTGGTCTGCATTCCAGGCAGGATTAAAGCGAACTCTGCAAAGGAGGGATCAAGCCACCCTCTGCTCTGCTGCTTGCCAGCCATGGAGCAAATGAAGAGGTCAACAATGCTTCTGCTGGAGCTGCTTATTCTTGGGGGCCTGAGAGCAGGGATGGGCTCTGCTGTCCTGGGCACCCTGGATCTACAAATAGATGAGGAGCAGCCAGCTGGCACCATCATTGGGGACATCAGTGCTGGCCTACCCCCTGAAACTAGTGCCTACATGTATTTCATCTCAGCACAGGAGGGCAGCGGCGTCTCCACTGACTTGGGGATAGATGAGAATACTGGGATCATCAAAACAGCTCGTGTCCTGGACCGGGAGACTCGGGACCACTACAGCTTCATTGCTGTCACCCCAGAGGGCATCACAGTAGAAGTGAACATCCAAGTGAATGACATCAATGACCATGCCCCCGCCTTTCCCAAACAGCGCAGCACCTTTCAGATCCCAGAGCACACGCCCATTGGCAGCAGGTTTCCCTTGGACCCAGCCTTTGATGCTGACAGTGGCCTCCTGAACACACAAGGCTATATGATTAAGGGAGGGAACGTGGGGCAGGCCTTCCGCCTGGAAACGCGCCGAGGACCCAATGGGGTCCTGTATCTGGACCTGGTGGTCAGCAATGTTCTGGATCGGGAGAACCGTTCATCATACTCACTGCTCCTGGAAGCCTACGACGGTGGTTCTCCTCCCCGGAGCACCCAGATGACACTGGATGTGTCTATCCAGGACATCAATGACAATGCTCCCACCTTCAACCAGAGCCGCTATCACACACTCATCTCAGAGAATCTGAAACCTGGCAGCAGCATCCTGCAGGTCTTTGCCTCTGATGCCGATGAAGGTGACAATGGGGATGTGATTTATGAGATCAACCGACGGCAGAGCGATCCTGACCAGTACTTCACCATTGACGCCCGGACTGGAGTCATCAAGCTCAACAAGGGCCTGGACTATGAAGTGAGGAAGGTGCACGAGCTGGTGGTGCAGGCAAGGGATAAGGCTGTCCATCCTGAGGTCACCACAGCCTTTGTCACTATCCATGTGCGTGACTACAACGACAACCAGCCCACCATGACCATCATCTTTCTGAGCGAGGATGGCTCCCCGCAGATCTCCGAGGGAGCGCAGCCCGGACAGTATGTGGCACGCATTTCTGTTTCCGATCCAGACTATGGAGAGTACTCCAATGTCAACGTTACACTGGAGGGAGGAGATGGCAAGTTTGCCCTCACTACCAAGGACAACATCATCTATCTGATCTGTGTGGACCAACTTCTGGATCGGGAAGAAAGAGACTCCTACGATCTGCGGGTGACAGCTACTGACTCAGGAACACCCCCGCTCCGGGCAGAGTCGGCCTTTGTGCTGCAGGTGATGGATGTTAATGACAATCCCCCACTCTTCGACCAGCAGGAGTACAAGCAGAGCATCCCTGAGGTTGTGTACCCAGGCAGCTTTGTCCTGCAGGTGACAGCTCGTGACAAGGACCAGGGTCCCAATGGGGAGGTGCGGTACAGCATCCTGCATGGCCGTGACACCCACTCCAGCTGGTTCGCCATTGACCCTGCCACTGGCATCATCACCACTGCTGCCCCACTGGATTATGAGAAGGACCCTCACCCTCAGCTCACCGTGCTGGCCACAGACCGGGGAAACCCTGCCCTCTCTTCCTCAGCCGTGGTGCACGTGGCCTTGCAGGATGTTAATGACAACGAGCCGGTGTTCAGAAGCAACTTCTACAACGTGTCCCTGAAGGAGAACACCCCTGTTGGGACCTGCTTCTTGCAGGTAGGTACAGGTATTGAGGCCTGAGCTTGGGGGGGACACAGCCAGGGCTGTGAGCAGCTTGGGGTGGGAGATCTGCCACTGCAAGGTGTTTGGTGCAGGTGTCACGGCTTTGTCAGGCAGCGTTGGCAGCAGGAATGCCGGAGCAGAGATCCCCATGCTTGGTGTGAGTCCGGAATGGGTTCAAGTCATGTACATCCTTTCTGTGTGCAGGTAGTGGGCAATGCCACTGACACTGGGCACCCCGCGAGGCTGTCCATCGTGCAGAGCGTGGTGTGGGCCTCTCCTGAGGTGGGTCCTGCTGTGCCAGGCCGTGCTTGCATCAGTGCAGAGCTGCCTTGCAGCCAGGACACTCAAAACAGAGCTCAGGAACATGATACTGCCTCTGGGAAGCTGCCTGTAGCCAGGCTTCGAACTTCCCTCTCCCTCTGTGAGGTTATTAGCCCAAGTTAATCAGTGTGGGTAAGGCTGGTTGTGAGCATTAGCATTAATTATGCTAATGAGCTGAGACGCGTGCCGCTGCACCAGCCTTTATGTGGCGAGAGGTTGCAGCTGGAGCCAGAGAGCTGCTGGGTCTCCAGAAGCTCTGTGACCCCGTGACGAGCTAGCGGTGCCATTTGGATTCTGTGTGTTCTGCGTTCCCAGCGTTTGGTGTCTCTGTTGCACCTCAGGCCCTGGAGTACTGGTTCCTGAGGACAGGGGATGCCACCTGCCTGAGTCGGGCTGAGGGCGGGTGTGGGGTTGCAGTGAGGCACTGCCAACCCCGGCAGCATCCAGGCTGTCCTTTGGGACAAGCACCAGTGACATTGTGGGCATTTCTTTGCTGAAAGTGTGGGGCACTGGGATGTCTGGCTGGGACCATGAGAAGCTCAGGTGCCAGCTGGTGAGAGGTGCCCAAGGGACCAGAAAGGGCAGGAATTCTGGGGTCTGTAAGACAAGGCAGGAGGAGGTCCTGTGACTTGGCCAGGAAAAAGGGTCTCTAGGTCACCCTGGAGGAAATTTTGGAGCTGGCAAGAAAGAACGGCCAGTGGGTGCCCTGTGGGTACTCTGCAGGGGCATGGGGGGTGTCAGTGTGGGCTGGGGAGGGCGGGCTGTGGGTGTGTTGTGTGTGTGCATGCAAGTGACTGATGGTGTGGGGTGGGAGTGCTGGAGAGGGGCTTGTTGGGAGTGGGTGCAGGGAATGGGGTAGGAGTGTGGCAGGAAGGAGGAATCGGGTGGGAGCAAGGGCCAGGTGTGGAATAGAGAAGGTGTGTGGGGCAGGGGCAAGTGTAGGATGGCATAGATCAGGGGGCTTGGGGGCAGGTCAAGGTAGGATTAGGGGGAAGCCTGGGCAGAAGAAGGGAGTGGGAGATGAGGAGGAAGATGTAGGTCAGGGGAGATGTGGGTTTGGTGTATGCAGGGCAACACCGCACACTGTCCCAGTCTGGGGTGGGTGGCTAAGGCGGGACTGGGGACAGGGATGGGGTAGGGGTCAGGGGCGGGTTCAGGGACAGGGTGAGAGCAGAGGTACTGCGTGTCCTTGCGTGAGCATGGCAGCCCCAGGCGTGTGTAGGGGCGTCTGGGCTGCGCAGCCCCCGAAGGGAGGCCCCCCTCTTTCCTTGTCCGTGCCTTCCTGCTCAGCGCTGCTCGCCGTGTGGGAAGGCGTTCTGGAAATGCAATCGGAGATGGCGGCTGGGCTCCTGACTGCGAGTGCGGGGCCAGGCTGGAGGGAACCGCGCCCTGCAGAGGGCTGGGGCGTGCGGGGCCGTAGGGCACACACAGAAGGGTGTCCAGTGCGTGGCTGTCCGGCTCTGGCAGGGGCCAGCCCAGCTCTGCGCTGTGCAAGGGACAGGGCTGGCCTGGCGGCTGGTAGCAACCCAGGCTTGGCTGCATTTCGGTGGTCTTGGCTTAGTCCTCGTGTTTCGTTTGGAAACAGCACGTTTGGGCTGAGCACAGGTAACTCCCGCGCGGCCTCGGCACAAAGCAAACAGCTCACACATCTGCTGCTGCTTCCTCTGAGCCGGGAAATGTGAGAGGATGGGAAAGGATGCTGGCCAGGCCGATGGCTTGATCGAGGACGCAGCAGGAGCCAGCCAAGTCTGGGAGCTGGGCAGAGCCAGGTCAGGGAGCCCTGGGCTTGGAGCACAGCTGCCTGGCATGACCACCCCTGTTGACTCAAACAGGAAAGCTTCAGAGGTGCTGCCAGGGCTCGTGGTGGCCAGTGCCCAGCAAGGTTGCCCATGTCAGTTGTGCTGCCCCCGCAGCCCTTTTTTGCCATTGCTCCTGCTTGACTCCATCTCTCTATGGCTTCCAGGCACTGGGGCTCACCCTGCCTCGGCACAATAAAGCATCTCTGTCCAGGTCTGGGTTTTGTCCAGACCTACACAATGGTTCTGAGAGCTTAGGTCACGGGCAGGCCCTGCTAGATGATGTACAGGACGCAGGACAGTCACCCAGGTCAGCACAAAACTCAGTGGGTTCACTTCTCCATCGGTCTGGCACATTTTTAAGCAGAAAACCCTGTGAGGACCAGGTCTGTTTGCAGACAGTGATGTCTGCTCTCCGTGAGCAGGACAGAAAGGTGGGGATGGAAGGAATCCCTGTGAGTGAGCAGGAGAGACCCGTAGAATCACTACAGATCTCCTGCTCCCTTGCAGACCCCATTTGGTCTGCTGGGTCAGTCTTTGTGTCTGAGCTATGAACAGGGATGAGCAGAGCAGGTTGCTGGCCTGAGCTTCCGAGAAAGAAAAAGGAAGTCATAACATCTTCTCTGTTTATTACTTGTGTTTACTATGGGCCAGGTCCCACAGTAGCAGACTGAGCATGAAGCAAAGGAAACAGCAAACTCGCTGTTCAGATCTGAGATGAGAAAGAAACACCGGCAGAGGCAGAGACCAGGGAAACGGTGAACACGAGATCAGCAGAAAATGGAGCAGAAGACAGTCACCAGCCGGCTGCCTCGCTCCTCTCTGCCGCCATGAGCTGATGATGCAGAAGCTTTAGGGCACTGGACCACATTCCAATGCTGTGGTCCGTGATGCAAAGCACTGCTCTGGTATAAATTCACCCTGCTGGTTTAGATTTGTTTTAAGCATTTGACTGTGTACCAGTGCACTGCATGCATGGTCAGATAGTGTTTTTCTGGGACTTTCTGGCTTTTCATGCTAAAACAAGTATTGTCTGTGCTCTGGCAGAGAGAACTGTGAACCCTATGTGGTGAGCATGGGCTGACTGGACAGCAACCTGAATGACATGGAATGGTGGATTATTGATTCCTGCATAGATCCAATATTGATGAATTTTGAACCAGGGTTTACATACTCCCTTTGCACCCATACACACAAATGTTGGGGAACATTACAAATGAAAAGCTGACCAGCGGTGCACCTAACGTAGAGTCTCTGTGGTTTTGAGGACAAGTCTGATGAGTTTTTGGTTCTGATTTGTGATTCCGTGGGACATTCATGGGCAGTGCTGTGTGTGTAGCACTGGGACAACCCCGTGGGCTGTGCCCCAGGGAGGAAGAGCTGGATGAAGAGCTGTAGGCTACACCAGGCCACATACACTGTATTGCCAAAAGAGAGGCTGGAGGACTAATCCTGATGCCTTGGCTGTGCTGCTGAAGGGGCAGCTGTGAGGGGACGTGGAGCATAGCCGTGCGTGGACACTGGAGCAGCACAAGGACTGATGCTCACCAACTGCTCTCAAGGAAGTGGTTAGGAGGAAGGGTGACATTGCTCCCTGTGTTTGTGTTCTTAGGGCAAGGGATTTAGCATCAACCTATTTTCAGACCTCTGCACAACACAGAACAGGCCTCCCTCTGCTCAGAAACAAGAAGACAAGCTTTCCAAAGTGAGATGGGGAGACGCCTGTGAGCATGGTGGGGGAAGGAACAAGGGGAGGGAGAGCATCATGGTCCTGAGGAGCAGGCTGCCAATATAGGAGGGTCTGGGGGTACAGAGGAGTGTGGGCATGGGGAAGATGCTGGTACATGGGGAGGCTGTGGGGGGAGGTGAGTGCTGTTGTTACCGCCAGAAGAGCTGCATTTGTTCCAAATTCCTGTGAAAGTTATTTCCTTGTGCTGCCAGCAGCCTCCTCCTGGGCTTGGCACAGCAGCCAGCGCCATGATTAATTCAAGTAGCATTTCCCCTGGAGCTGCAGCAGCTTTTCCACTGCAGCTGAGAGGCCCCAGCCCCTCGCGCTCCTCTCCCCCATCCTCTGCTCCTCCTCCCAACCCCCTTGAACAGCTCCCTCCTTCCTCCATGCAATCTCCAGCCCCCTCACAGCTGCCCCTTTTCCCTTACCTCTGCTTCAGCTCCAGGCCCCTCAGAACTCCTCTTTCTACCACTGCCCTTGCTCCCACAGCTCCCTCCTCCATGTCCACCACAGCCCCACCCAATGCATGCTGCCCTCCAAAGGTCCAGTCCTCCTGTCCCCTCCTGCAGCCCCAGTCACCAGCATGTCCCCCCCGGTTCCTGCTCCCTCTTGTTCTCCCCACTCCGCTTGGGCAGTGCCAGCTGCAGTTGTCTTCTCCCCTGGGACCCTCGCCTCTGTGACCCAGGGCAGCTCTCCTCCACCTGCATAGCCCTTGGGACATGCCAGCCTCTCCCTGCTCCCTGTGGAATCCCGGAATGGTTTACCTGGGAAAGGGCCTTAAAGCCCATCCAGTGCCACCCCTGCCATGGGCAGGGACACCTTCCACTGTCCCAGGCTGCTCCAAGCCCCATCCAACCTGGCTTTGGGCACTGCCAGGGATGAAGCAGCCACAGCTGCCCTGGGCACCCTGTGCCAGGGCCTGCCCACCCTGCCAGGGAACAATTCCTGCCCGATATCCCATCCATCGCTGCCTGCTGGCAGTGGGAAGCCATTCCCTGTGTCCTGTCCCTCCATCCCTTTTCCCAAGTCCCTCTCCAGCTCTCTTGGATCCCCTTTAGGCCCTGGAAGGGACTCTAAGGTTTCCCTGGAGCCTTCTCTTCTCGAGGTTGAACACCTCCATCTCTCCCAGCCTGTCTCCAGAGCAGCTCCATGTCCTGCTGATATTGAGGGCCCTATCCCTGCCTTGCTCCCTAGGCTCATCCTGCCTGGCATGCTCAGTCTTGTGCTGACCCCAGCCCAGTCTCTCCTGCACGTCCTGCTGATCTGTGTCCCATCTTGCTGCATAGACCTTCTCTGAGCACTCCCTGCCTGAGCTCCACATGGCTGAAACCCAGCCCCACACCCTGGTTTGCGGTCATTCTGGCTTCAGTGCCCCCCAGGGCTCTGCCATTTCTGCCCTGTGCTGTAGCTGCCCCATGCAAGCCCTCCACCCTGAGCACTCCTCCCGGCATAGCCCAGCTTCCCAGCCCTGCCCTGCTCCAGGATTCCCTACCCCTTTCTGCTCCCCAGCTTCCAGGTCCCGTGCAGCTCCTGCACCCTCCCCTGGGCTCCCTGTGCCCTGTAACTCCTGGCTGCAGATGCCATTTCACCAGCAAGAACTCCTGGGTTCCCAGGTGTGAGCCTCACTCCTTGTCCTTCTGTGCCTTAGTCTGTCCCTGCGCGTGGAGGCCCCTGGGCTCCCAGAAGGGTGCTGTGCACGCTCAGGCTCCCTCACCTCTTGCCCAGCCCCACCATGCACATCCTGCCTCCCTGCCAGTGTCTGTGGTTAACCCACTCCCCTCATCCTCTGAACCAAAGGCTTTACCCCATCTCAGAGCAGCGCTGGAAGCCATCGGCAGCCCCTGCTCCCCATGCCCAGCTACATGTGCTCCTGGCAGCCCTGTGTCTCATAGAGAAGGGTGGGAAGGGACCTTAAAGCCCATCTCATCTTGTTCCACTCCCTGCCATGGGCAAAGACACCTTCCACTAGACTGGGTTGCTCCAAGCCCCATCCAACCTGGCCTTGAACACCTCAGGGATGGGTCAGTCACGGTTCTCTGGGCAGTGTGGAGGCCTTGGCTGTGGGACCACCAGCCTAACTCCTGCCCGTGTCCAGGGCACTGGGGATCCAGCGGTGTGACCCAGTGGTGCCGGAAGCTGTGCAGCGGCTCCCCAGACGGGGGGCTCTGGCAGCCGTGGGGTCTGACCCTCGCCTCGGCCACGTGTGCTGGACGTCGCTGGGCCGAACCCTGACCCTGCTCCCTCCCCTGAGACCCGAGTGTGCTGGAGGCTGAGACAAAGCCCTGGAGCCAGGAGTGGCTCCTGAAATAGCCGCGTGGCCGCTCCCTGGCCGCTTTTAGCTGGTCAGTGGCCGTGCCAGGGCTGGGAGGGCAGGACGCCTGGCATGCACTCAGATGCAGGGAGCTGTGCGTGGGATCGCTGACCACACTGGCGCCAGCCTCCCCTCCTCTCCCACCAAGAGCCGTCACTCAGAGGGGCGGGAGCCCCAGAGCCAGATGTTTGCCAAAGCCACAGCATAACATGTGCGCAGCAGAGCCCCAGCCATGGCCAGGCTCCAGATGAGTTCCCTGCCTGCTGACTGCACTGGCTGGAGTGGGGAGGATGGTCGAGGAACAGAGGCCCGAGCTGCTGAGCAGTTCTCCATCACTGTACAGCTCTGTGGACTGGCCAGGGGCACACAGGTCAGCAGGAGGGCTCTGAAGGCAAGAGGAGTGTGTGAGGGGCTCTGGTGACGTGCTGGAGATGGGCCTGTGGGAAGGGGCAGCTTTGACTCCCACAGACGATGCAGCCGGGGACCTTGGTGTGGGGCTGTACTTCACCCATCCCCATCTCTGGGGAGTGTGAGAAATCTCTTGTGCCTTGGCTCCACTTGTCCCTCCTGTCCTGCTGGGGAACTGGGAGGAGGATGTGGAATAGCAAGGCCTCGATGCCCGTCACTGCTCTCCAGGCTCTCCATGCAGTGGGGAGAGGCATACTTGGCTAGGGCCCTGCCTCCTTTTCAAAGTCTGGTGCTCTGGTTTCTTGCTGCCTGACCCTGAGTCATCTTTCTGTTCTCCTTTGTCATCATCTTCTGCTCTGTGGTAGCCACAGCACTGCCACCACGTGCTCTTCTGCCCAGCTTTGAGGCACTCCAGCAAAGCCTTCTCACCACATCTGGGGGGAAGGAGGGGCAGGTAGCAGATGCTGCTGCCTGGTGTGCTCAAGGCTGCCGTGCAGGGCTGGGGAAGCAGATCAGCTCTCTTGGAACAAGCTGAGCTCAGTGGGGAACTGGGGTGTTCAGGAGGATCTTTGGCTGGAGATCACAGAATGGTTGAGTTTGGAAAGGACGTCTTGAGATAATCTAGTCCCACTCCCACATGCACAAGCAGCACCATCCAGAGTTGGTTGCCCAGGACATCTGCACAGTCCTGGGCAACCTCATAATGGAAATGCTTCCTGATCTTCGTAAGGACTCTCCTGTATTCCAGTGTGTGCCCATGCCCTCTGATCCTAACACTGGACACAACTGGGAAGAGCTTGGATCCATCTTCTTGTTCCCCTGTTTCCTGTATGGTTGGAAGGGACCTTAAAGATCATCTCGTTCCACCCCCCTGCCATGAGCAGGGACACCTTCCACTAGACCAGGTTGTTCCAAGCCCTGTCCAGCCTGGCCTTGGACACTTCCAGGGATCCAGGGGCAGCCACAGCTTCTCTGGGCACCCTGTGCCAGGGCCTCACCACTCTCACAGGGAAGAGCTTCTTCCTAATATCCCATCTACACCTACTCTCTATCAGTGTGAAGCCGTTCTCCCTTGTCCTGTCTTTCCAGGCCTTTACAAACAGCCTCTCTCCATCTCCCTTCAGGTACTAGAATGCCACAGTTGGGTCACTCTGGAGCCTTCTCTTCCCCAGGCTGAACAATCCCAACTCTCTCAGCATATGCCACCTTTTGCGTGCAGTTTAGCCCTGAGGGCCCTGCTTAGCCCAGGCCATCTGCCGACATCTCCGTGTTTTCCTGAGCGCTGGGATGGACTGTTCTGGAGTGTGCTGTCCTGAAGGCTTGCCAGCTTTCCTGAGCTGCCTTGGCCTTCAGTGCTGCCTCCCACTAGATCCCTTCCATCAACCAGTTCCCTGTAAAAGATGAAGTCTGTCTTGCAGTCCCAGGGTCTGTACTCTGCTTCTTTTCTTCCTCACGCCCTTTAGGATCCTGAATCTGCTGCTTCATGGCCACTGCAGGCACAGCTCCTGCCAGCTGCCACAGCCCCAGTTAGTAGTCCCTTCTAGCGAACAGCAGATTCAGCTGCAGGCTTCCTCTGCTTGGCAGGGACATTGGAATTCTTTGTGAGACCAGGGGACTGTGATCCTGGCTTCCTCAGGTACTGCTGCCTCCTTGGCAGCTTCGGGTCAGGAATCTCCTGGCAGAGCATTGATGTCCTTTTGCTTAAAGCCTTAAGTGGCTGTGCAGGCTCCATTCAGAAGTCAGAGGTGAGAGGGCAGTGAGGCCGCCATTCAGGCTCAGAGCCCTGGCTCCTGCTCCCACATATTGGAGCAGCAGGACTGGCACAGCCCCAGTGGAGAGTTTCCTGGGCAGTTCCATAGGCAGCTTGACCCCATTTCCCTCTATTTTTCAGTCAAACATCAGGAGTCTCATGAGTGAGCTGCACTAAAACCAGCTGTGGATCCAAGATTTGGGGCGGATGCTAAATACAGAGCCTGGGGCTGCCCTGCATTAGCTTCTAGCAAAGTTCCTGGAAAAATGTCCATGCTTGGTTTAAAAATTTCCACAAGTGGTGAACTCACCGCAGGCCTTAATGAGCCCTTTTGGTGGCTAATTGCCCTCACAGCTAAAAATGTGTCCCTGTCCCAGACTGTGTGTGCTCTGAGCCTGCAGCAGCGCATGTCAGCCGAAATGAGGTGGTTGCCAGACATGGTGGCTGGTGGACCCCTGTGCAGACTCTCAGGAGTCCCCAGGAGGGATCACCCAATGGCAGCGGGGATCCTGCTGTCCTTGGGACTCACATCAGGCCCTGCTGAGCGTGGGCTGCCCACAGGCAGTCAGCCAGCCCCATCCTATGGGATTCACACATGGGATATCAGCGGTCTGCAGGCAGAGAGCTGCACCAGCCACAGCCCCCCTCCCTCTGCTCACAGCGGCAGAGCACAGAGCAAACTGTCCAGTGGCCCCAAACTCAGCCAACACCGTTACCTGGTGCAGCAGGTGTTTGCTGTTCCTGTGGCTTTTCTCTAGGTACCAGTTTAGCATCACCCATCCAGGGGAGACAAGGACCAGGTGCAGGGCTCCATTTGTGGCTGTGACCTCTCAGACCCTGTGTCAGCTCATATGGGCAGAGTTTTGTGTTGGACCAGTGGTCCGCAGATGGTCCCACCACAGGATGGGGAGGTGAAACACTGGATACATGGGATATCTTGTCCTGGCTGCACAGCCAGGGCTGGCTCTGATACCAGACTGCTGGTTCCACCAGGTATCTTACTGGAAGGTGGCTCTGGGTACCAGGAAGTGGCCAGGGAGATGGTGCTGCACTACACAATAGTGAGAGCTCGTCTGTTGCTCCCCTGTTCCTAAAACCTGACCCAGCTCTTGTGGCAGGAAGCTGGATATTTCCCCTTTGGGTATTCCTAGGGGTGGCACCCATCAGGAGATGGTTATGCTGGGGAAACGAGGCTCCCCTGGAAGCATCAGAGCCCCTGGCCTAAGGAGCCTGAAGCTACTATCTCGCTCTGCAGCAGATTGTGTTGCTGTGCAGTGATTAAAACAGCTGACGTGCATTTTGGGTAACTTTCAGAGAGAGAAGTTGTTCATTTTGAAGGAAAAAAAAAGTCTTAGTTTACCGTATAGTACCTCTTGCAGTCACCGTGGCAGCTGATCAGTTTCATATGCATTTCCATCTGCAGTGGTGGAGAAGGCTGGCAGCTGACCCAAGGAATGGCAGAGGCACGCTGGGGTGTGGGTACAGGGCTGTATCCCAGACATGGCAGAGGCACACTGGGGTGTGGGTACAGGGCTGTGTCCTGGGCATGGCAGAGGCACACCAGGCTGTGGGTACAGGGCTGTGTCCCAGGCATGGCAGAGGCACACCAGGGTGTGGGTACAGGGCTGTGTCCTGGGCATGGCAGAGGCACTCTGGGGTGTGGGTACAGGGCTGTGTCCCGGGCATGGCAGAGGCACACCAGGGTGTGGGTACAGGGCTGTGTCCTGGGCATGGCAGAGGCACTCTGGGGTGTGGGTACAGGGCTGTGTCCCGGGCATGGCAGAGGCACACTGGGGTGTGGGTACAGGGCTGTGTCCCGGGCATGGCAGAGGCACTCTGGGGTGTGGGTACAGGGCTGTATCCTGGACATGGCAGGGGCACTCTGGGGTGTGGGTACCGGGGTGCGGGTACAGGGCTGTATCCCGGGCACAGCAGAAGCACTCTGGGGTGTGGGTACAGGGCTATACCACAATAAGGACAGCCAGCATGGAGCCAGCATACTGATAACCTGCGTATGAGTCCCAATGATATCAGTGAGGTCAGATTTGTACTCTCTGCTGAGCAGCTCCCCAGAACGATGGGCTGGGGCAGCAGGGAGAGGGGCAGTGAGCTCTGAGTGGCAGATGGGTCCAGTTTCCCAAAGTGCCTCCTCACCCAGTTCTGTCACAGCACCTGTGTTTCCAAGTGCTCTGCAGCTGGAGTGGGGGGGTGGATGCTGTTCCATGGGGCTTCTTCTGGCAGCTGCGGCAGGGTTGGGGAGCAGAACCTCTGCACAGGAGCTTAGTGCTCACTAGAGATGTATTCTCAGTTTCTCCCTGCAGGCAGCCCCTCAGACCACAGGCAGCAGGGCTGGTGGGGGTGTCGCAGGTGCTGCCTTCCCTTCCTGGCGGGGACAGGGTAGTCCCACTCCTGCCCAAGTGACTGTTCCCTCCAGGCCCAGTCGTTCTGTGTCCCCTTACTCTTGTTCCTCCATCCCTGATGACCGGGCTCGCAGCCCCCAGCCGGGCCCTCCACTTGGCGCGCGCGTGGCGTTCCTGCGCTCCTCGTGCGGGAGCCGAGGCCCCATGGCTGCTGCGGGGAGGAGCTGTGGCTGACGAGGCCTGAACTTCACTTCACCCGGGCCTGGCCCAGCTGCCTTCCCCCGGCTCTGTCCCCCAGCTTTGTTCTCCATGGAGCTCCCAGCTGGTGGAGGAGCTGTGGGCAGGGATGTGGAGTCAGGAGTTGGTTTCTGCTGACCTGAGCTCTGTAGGAGCCCAAGGAGGAGCTGGGGAGGGCAAGCAGGGAACAGCATTCATTCTCCTACTCTGTCTGTCGTGGGTGCAGTTCTTGTGCTACAGACAACGTGAGACTGGACTGTCACAGGGCAGTGCCACTCTCCATCCCCATGCCCAGTGTCTGGAGCTGCTAGACACAGCGCTCTGAGAGCAGGACATAGCCAGGGCCGTGGTGACAGGGGGCTGACTTTTTTCCTGTCCCATCCTGAGTGTCTTTGCAGAAAAGAAGGAGCAGAGCTGCAGGGGCTGCTGCTGCTGCTGCAGTGTTGCATGTTCTGCAGAAGAAGCAGTGGCTGGTCTGGGACAAGAGCCACAGTTGCTGTCACACTGTGTCATGATAGCCAGCTCTGAGGATGGTCTGGTGGCTGTGGCCATGGAGCAGAGGGTGGCACTGGGGTGTGGTGGTGGTGCTCGGCCGGGTCTGGCTGGTGGTCTGTTCTGCTCAGTAGTGCCTTCCCTCATGCAGGTGACAGCCACAGACGCAGACAGCGGTGCATTTGGCTCCCTCTCCTACTCCATTGGCTCAGGCATCGGCAGCGTTGTCCCCACACAGTTCAGCATTGACAAGCACTCGGGGCAGCTGTGCACGGTGCAGCCCCTGGACCGCGACGAGGGCACGTCTGCCTATGACTTCACCATCACTGCAGTGGATGGGGTGAGTGTGCAGGGATGCCGGCTCAGCGCTGAGCAGGGGATGCTGCTGTGCTTGCACTGTCTCTGACCTGGCTCCTCCTCAGGGCGGCCTGAACTCCATGGTGTATGTGAAGGTGTTCCTGGAGGACACAAATGACAACCGGCCGGTGTTTTACCCGCTGGAGTACGCTGCCAGCATCAGCACACAGAGCATGCCAGGGACAGCTGTGCTGCGTGTCACCGCCCATGACAAGGACGAGGGGCTGAATGGGAGAGTGACGTACCGCATCGTCCTGGGAAACTCGCCCCCGCTCTTCTCCCTCAACAAGGACACAGGTGAGAACTAGCAGGTAGCAGTTGGAGCACTGTGATGTGGGAGGTGTCAAAACCAGCCTGAGTGTCACTGCTTGGCCACCTCAGCAGTGCAGTCTTTCTGCTGAGTACATCTGTTCCTCTCCCTGCCGCATCTTCCCCCGCTAAACTTCCTTAGCCTCTGGTAACCCCTTCCCAGACTCGGTCCCTGACCTTTTGTTTCTGCTCCCTGTTCTGTTCTTCATTTGTCCTGTCTTCCTTCCTCTCCTCGTTCCCCATCCCCAACTCACTGTTCCTTTCCACTTGTGTGCTGATGCTTTGCCCCATCCAGCTGTATCCTGCTCCATTTCTTGTCCCTGCCAGTCCCCTCTTCCCCAGCTCAGTTAACTCTCCTCTCTCACTGTCAATCCCACTGTTCTCATTGGCTGCATCTGCTTGAAGCCAGAGCAGTTTCTGCTGGGGAAGTGGGCTCTTGGGAGTGCGGTGCTGGGGCTTTCAGCAAGACAGAAAGGTGCATTGGGGGATCTGCACACTGGTTCGCAAGTTCCCAGGAGGTGACTGAATGAGACAAGCCCTACCAGCCCTCCTAGGGCCACCTCCTTTGTAGGGCCTGTCAGTTATGGTCCTTCACTTCTACATCCCCTCCCAGAGCCTCCCTGCTAGCCCAGGGCCTGTTTGCTGTGTTGACACTCACCCTGTGCCCAGATTGGAAGCCCTCTCCCCTCCTATCCCTCTCCCCAGACCTGCCTTCTGGCTCATGTCCCACAGCCTCTACCACTGCTTAGCTCAGAGCTAGGTGTAAGGTTAAGTGTGGAGGATTTGGGGAGGCTTTCCTGGGAGAGCTCCACTCATTTTCTCCAGCTCCTCCACGGTGGGCTCCCCCTGTGACGCACATTGTTTCCTGCCTCTTCTGGTCTGTTGTATCCAGCTTGTGGTTTGGCCTGTCCCATGGTGCCCGGTGACAGGGGTGCAGCACAACGCCACATCAATGGCCTTCTTCCTCAGGTGTCATCTCTCTGTCGTGGTCTCTGAGTGGCAAAGCCAACACCCTGGTGCAGCTGGTGATCTCTGCTCAGGATGGGGGGGGCCTGCAGGCACAGCCGAATGCCCGGGTGAACATCAGCATCGTGGAGGGCACGGTCTCACCCCCCGTCTTTGAGCAAGCTCAGTACTTCTTCACCGTGCCCGAGGACATGCCACAGGGCGCCAGTGTGGGGGCTGTCCAGGCCCAGAACCCGCCAGGTATGGGTTTGTTGCTTTTGCGTGTTGCCATTTTCCCTGTCCCCACACCGTCCTTGAGGTCCAGCACCCACCACACTTCCTCATGGAGTGGCCGTGCTCTGAGAGCTCCACACGCTCACATCTGAATGTGCACCCTGTGATTGTCACCCAGCTCAGCACCTGTGCTTTCTACATGAGTGTGTAGGCACCCCTGTGCATCTGTGCACATGGGCACTGTGCTGCTGGACGCCTTGGACCACAGTCCCCTGACCGTGGGGCCGAGGGAGTGAGCTGGATGGCAACTCACTACTTCTGTCTCCATCCTCTTGTCCACAGGTCATGCTGATGACATCTTCTATTCCATCTCCTCGGGGGACCCTCATGGCTACTTCTCCATCGACTCGGCCTCGGGCCAGCTCCGCACCAGCCTGCCTCTGGATCACGAGTCCCAGTCAGTTCTCATCCTGGATGTCCAGGCCCGGAGCGGTTCACCCCCAGCCTACAGCAACACGCGTGTGAAGATCTCCGTGTCAGATGTGAATGACAACGTGCCGACATTCCCGACTCCCTCTGACTCCATCTTGCTGCCAGAGGCCACAGAACCTGGGACTACAGTCTACACTGTGCAGGCCGAGGACCGTGACAGTGGTGCCAATGGACAGGTGACCTTTGAGCTGCTGTCGGGGGGCGAGGGCACCTTCGTGGTGGAGCGTGCCTCGGGGGCAGTGCGGCTCCTTGGCGCCCTGCAGTACGAGGCCAGCTCAGCCTACAGCCTGGCCATCATGGCCCGGGACAGCGGCGTTCCCCAGCTCAGCTCCACCTTCACGCTGCTGGTGCACGTGCAGGCCGAGGACGACAACGGACCCATCTTTGACACTCTCACCTACCGCGTGGAGGTGCAGGAGGGCGTTCCCGTCTCCACCCGCTTCCTTCAGGTGAGGGCCTTGGCCCATGATGTGGAACCCACGGCCCTTACCTACCACCTGCGTGCAGATGGGGACGCCGCCAGCTTCGGCATCGTGCCTGAGAGTGGCTGGCTGTACGTCAAGAGTGCCCTGGACCGGGAGACGCGGGACTTGTACGTGCTGACGGTGCTGGCCTCGGTGGGAGGCACTGGGGCTGCGGCAGACACGCGGAAAACTGGCACCAGCACCGTGCGGATCAGTGTCACTGATGAGAACGACAACAGCCCTCGGCTGAGCGAGGAGCGGTACTTCTTCACCGTGCCTGAGAATCAGGCGCCCGGCAGCGGTGTGGGAAGGGTGATGGCAAGCGACCGGGACGCAGGGCAGAACAGCCGGCTCACCTACCGCCTGCTCCAGCACGATCCCAACTTCCTTATCCACACACAGACAGGTGAGAGACTTCTGGCTTCCTAGGTGGGGCCGGCTGGTGAGAAAGCCCAGGGCAGGGCAGCAGTGATAGCAGCCAGGCCATTCCAGCAGCAAAATACTCACCTTCCTGCCCCTGCAGTGCTGGACTCCAGCAGCACACCTGAATAACACAGCTGAGCACAGGCTCTGCTCTAAGGCAGCTTGTGGGCTGAGCTGTGTCCCCACTACCCGTGTTCTCACTTCCTGTGCCTGCCCCATCCCTGGAAGTGTTCAAGGCCATGTTGGATAGAGCTTGGAACAACCTGGTCTAGTGGAAGGTGTTCCTGCCCATGGCAGCAGGGTGGAACAAGATGGGCTTGAAGGTCCCTTCCAACCCAAACCCTTCTGGGATTCTCCCTCATAGGAGAGGTCAGCACCAAGCACAGCTTGGATCGGGAGCAGCAGTCCAGCTTCCAGCTCCTGGTGATTGTGCAGGATGGGGGAGCTCCGCCCCGCAGTGCCACGGGAACCATCTATGTCACTGTGCTGGATGAGAACGACAATGCTCCTGCTTTCCTCCACGTGGGCAGTGGTCAGGAGCTGCCTGTGCAGGTAGGGGAGCACTGATGAGGCAGGGGTCTGGTGGCCTCTGCATGTGGGGGCAGGTGGTACTGCTGGGGTAAAGGGGGTGGGTAGGGGCACCCAGGAGAGTTTCAGGGTGGGAGATGAGCAGGCACGAGTCGGATCCGTGCAGCAGCCAGGACAGTCTGGTAAATTTGAGATGAGGATGGTTCTGTCCTTGGGCAGTGCAGGTATCCTGGTGCACAGAGCAGGCAGGTCCTCCGGAGGGCTCTGGCACAATCAGGACTGGCCGGCGGGCAGAAGCTCTTGGCTCACACGTGCCTGCAGGGAAGGACAGCAAAAGGAGCCCCGAAGCTGACCCAGGTTCAAAGAAGAGCCAGGGTAAACAACTGTGAGCAGGGAGATGCAGGATGCCATCCCCTTCTAGGTCTGGGGATTTTGGATACAGCCACTTGTCTCTCTGGGAGGTCAAGAAAGCACTGTCCAGCTGGGCTCGGCATGCACGAGAGTTTTCTGGGAATCTGCTGTGGCTGCCAGCCAAGCTTTCCCTCAGCACTCTGGTAGCACTGCATGTGCTGCAGACCCAGCTACATGGGTTCCAGAAGAACTGGGTGAGGACCAGCCCTGCACCCGCCTGCCTGTGCTCTGCTGTGTCCCCGAGAGCGTCATGGGTGGCGAGGGCTTGTGGGAGCCAGCTGAGGGGCACTGGCAGCAGCAGAGCAGGGTGGGCAGTAGGGCCCTGGCCTCACCGGCTCGGCACAGAGCAGGGACAGCCTGCGGGTGGACGGCCGTGCCCACTCTGCGCGTGCATTGCTGCTGTGTGCTCAAAGCCCCTTGCTCGGAGTTGGTTCAGAAACAGCACGATGGTGACAGCCGCTCTCTGTCACACGTCCTGCCTGAGCCGCACACCCCAGACAGATCAGAGCAGACAGGACTGTGTTGGTAGCCACCTGGGAGACACAAGACCTGGGGACACTCTGCAGCTGCAGCCAGGACTGCCCTGTTCCTTACTGCTTCCCTTCCCATTCTAGGGTGCAGTCATGCCTTGCCCAGCCATCTTCGTGCATGCCCTGCTCTGCTGGCAAAGCTGCTGGCGGGGCTTGGCCTGGCTGAGCACATCTCCCAGAGCCTGGAGGAGGCAAAGGGGGCACAGTTAGTCTTGCCCTCTCTCTGAGCAAGGCTTAGAGCTCTGAGGGCAGGTAAATCCTGCAACAGCTGTGAGCAAACACCTGTTTGGGCACTTTGGTTTGTGGGTACTGGAACCAGACATACAGAAGGGCGAAGCACCGTAACAGCCCACTGTTAGCCATGTTTTGGATGTAGAAGACAAACTTGGAGGAAGAAAACTGGATAACACAAAGCTCCATGATTTCCTGCAGACATGCTCAGCGTTCATGTCAGTGTTCATCAGGGGAAGCAGAGGAGGGTTCTGTGCCGGCACCTTCCAGCATCAGCTGCGGGGTTCTGAGATGAGACACAGGGGTGATAGGCTGGCAGGACCAGGGGTGTTTGCAAAGGGTCTGCAGGAATGGATCCTCCCAGGGAATGATTGCTGGGAGAGGGGAGAGAGAGCAAAGGGATATAAGAGGGCTCCGGTTTTCACAGAGAGGGTGCCGCTGGTGCTGGTGTTCTGCTGTATCCTCCCAAAGGTGTGATGGTTGGTGTCACTGACCTATTTACAGCATTCAAGGTGAGGCCTCCCTGTGAAGGACTGTAGAAAGATCGTGTTTCACTGTTGAGTCAGAGAAGGAGATGGGAGATGAAATCTCTGCCGCTAAGCAAGTTGCTGGAAAGCAACACAGATGGCACTTGCACAGTGGTGGGCTCTGAACGGGCTGCTTCAGTTTGGGGAGAAGCCTGGAGCTTTGTGAAAGTGCCACGCCAGGCTCAGCGCAGGCAAAAAGGCAAATCAACTGCTGAGTTTAATCAGAAAAGAAACAGAGAATGAAAGAAAATATCATCACCCCACAGCTCAGATTCTGCCCACACTCTCTGCCTGGTTCCACTCCCCAAGTGAGCAGAAGTGCTAGAAATGGTTCAGAAAAGGATGTTAATGGGATCTCCAGCAGATAATGGTTCCAAGCAGAAAGAAAACATTCTTTGTCATGAACAAAGCTGCAGGAATCTCACAAAGGTGTGCACAGAATCATAGGGAAATGAGAAGTTGCTTTTTTCATAACACAAAACCAGGCAGCTCCATAAGAACTGACCAGGGAGCAGGTTTAAAATAAACACAGGCAGCACTTCTTCATGCAGAACGCAATTAAATTATGAAATCATTGCCTAGAGTTGCTTGGGTTCAGAACTAGATGAATTCATGGAAAGAAAAAAAATCCATCAAAGGCTGATGAACACAAATGTGATCTGTGGCTCAGGAAGTGTCTGAGCCACAGCGGGCTGGGAGCCGGGGAAGTTCACAGGAGGATTGTTCCATACGTACCCTGTTTCTCACATTTCTGTGTATCCACTGCCAGCCCCTGCCAGAGCTGTGCCTGTGGCCAGAATGGCTCTGTGAGCTGAGGACCAGGCTGGTGTTTGCAGCAACCTTCAGGGAGGGTGGGCAGACCCAGATGTGCCCACGTGGCCGCTGCCTTGCAGAGGCAAGATTGCTGTTTATTGCTGTTTATTGCTGCCTGTGTGACCGAACTGGCGTTTGTACGTGCGGCTGTGTGGGTGTTGCTCGTGTAACTCCTCTGACATGTCTGCCTTTCTCAAAGGCGTCTGATTCCTCATGGAAGGGGAGAGTGTCCGTGCCTGAGGAGCAGGAGCCACTCAAGTCTGAGTTGAGGGCAGTGGGGGCATACCCTGCCCCAGCCTGTGGCAGGGAGAGGTGGGAAGGGGCCTCTGGAGTGTGGCTCCACGTAGAGGTGTCCACGCAGACCCTGCTTTCATCAAGGGCCAGGCTATATTTAGGTCTGTGCCTCCATCGCTGCTGCGAAAGGCTGTTCCAGATTCCTTGATCTGGTACTAGAAAACATCTCTTCATTTCCAGCCTAAACTAATTTCTGACCATTTTATACTCATTTGTTCTTGTGCCAATATTGTGTTTTTGCTTAAAAAGCTGTCCTCTCTCCCTGGAATTTCCCTCCCTCTCCCAGTGTTTACAGAGCAGAGTCCCAGCACTGCCTAGTCCACGGAATGAGTCCAGCTCCTCTGCTCTCCCCTCCTGGGGCTTCAGCACAGTGCCAGCAGCTCAGGCAACAGCTCTGGCCCTCACCTGCACCCAGAAACCTGCATCCTCTTCTCCAGAGTCCTGCTGAGATTCCACTTGTCCCTTTCCTAAATGCATGAAGTGGCACAGACCACTCTGCACAGCTGGATCTGGGAGGGTGGTCTCTACCACGGGATGTGCTGGTTGGATGGGAATGCGAGGTCTGTCCCCTTGAGGTGGGAATTTGTCATCTGCTGGGGTGGAGGGAACAGCAGAGCCTGTGCCAAGTGGGAATCCTGTTCCGCGAAAGAGGGCAGGTCTGCAGCAGGGAAGGGGTGTTTGCTGAGGATGATTCCAAAACCTGCCAGGTGCTGAGGGACAGTGCTGGGGGTGCCTCCAGTTCCACAGCTATCCTGAAAAGGTATCTGTGTGCAGTGCTGTAACGTGTGGTCTCTGTGGCAAAGGAGGTAGCTCCCCTCAGGACAGGAGGTGACGTGAGCACGTGTGATTTATGTCTCAATGGTCTTGTGCTGCACTGGCATGAAATGGGGGTCTCAAGTACCTGCAGACAGGCAGCGCTGCCCAGGAACAAAGGAGAGAAGGGACAAGCCCCAAGCTGAGGTACTGGAGCCCCAGAAGATCTGGCAGCTGCACTTGCAGAGGTGGCAAACCTCCCTGGGTAACTGTGGGAACGGAGAAGATCCATCCTGGCTGTGAGAGAGGCTGGCACTGAGCTGTCGAGGCTCAAACATTGGCATTTGCAGCTCACGGGGTCTGTCGGGGCAGAGAGAACCAGAACTGCTGTGGATCCCTGCGCTTGGCTACCTGCAGAGGCTCTGGGTGTAGCAGGGGTGTAGCAGTACCCTCCCAGAGCCCCGCAGTGTGCCCCTACCCTGCCGAGTGTGCTGCTGAATGGGGCAGAAGAGGAGGAGGGCTGGTGAGGCAGAGCCTTCCCTGGCCAATTGCTGTGGATTCCTCCGTGTTCCCAGCCTCGGGCACAGCTTGTGGGTCCTGCCGGGGGTCTGTGCTGTGGGTGAGCTGCAGGGCTGGTCCAAGAGGGTACAGACCTCATACCATGCCTGGGGGGCTGTGGGGTGACCTGAGAGGTTCCCTGTGCCGCTCAGCTGCTCCCTGGGTCATGCTGCAGGTGCTGGAAGAGAAGCCATCAGGACTCCTGGTCGCCTCCCTGCAGGCCAAGGACCCTGACGAGGGGGAGAACGGGACCATCATCTACTCACTGATAGGTATGAGCTCCAGAACTGGCAAATCAGTGCTGCTCTGCCTCACAGCCATCACCCAGGCAGATGGTTGTCCACTGCCTGGGAGCCCCACGCCACACTCCCTCCTTCGTACCCTCCCCTGCCCTCCCTCCTCCATGCTTCTCCCAGCAGTTTCCCTCTCTCTGCAGGAGCCTGGGCAGAGCGTTTCACCCTGCATGTGGCTACTGGAGAGCTGCGGACAGCCACAGTTCTGCGCCGGGCCGAGCGTGCCGAGTACATCTTCACTGTGACGGCCAGCGACCGCGGCGTGGTGCCTCGCAGCACATCGGCCATCGTTCGTGTCCAGGTACTCAGCACCCAAGCTCCTCCTCTCCCTGCACCTCAGCTCCTCCTGTCCCTCTGCCCCAGCTCCTTTCATCCCTGTGCCCCAGCTCCTCCTGTCCCTCTGCCCCAGCTCCTTTTGTCCCTGTGCCCCAGCTCCTCCTGTCCCTGTGCCCCAGCTCCTGCTCTCCCTGCACCCCAGCTCCTTTCATCCCTGTGCCTCAGCTCCTGCTCTCCCTGCACCCCAGCTCCTCCTGTCCCTGTGCCCCAGCTCCTCCTGTCCCTGTACCATCTACCCCTCACTTGCCTCTTGGAAGACACCATCCAGCTATTTGGAAGCCTTTCTCCCTACCTCCTCTGCTGGCTTCACCCCTGGGCACGCTCTGCTCCTGCTCAGGTGTTGATCCAGCTCTAAAATCTACATGGAGAAGCTGGGATGGGAAGGGATGGGTCCGTCTGCCCCTGCTCATGTCCTTATTTCTGAAGTGGCCCACTGCAGTTCTGCCTTCTCCAGCCTTAGACAACCAACCCTGTCCTAGATACCCTGGGGCAGGGAAGATGTCAGAGGTTCCCTGCACAGAGACTTCCACTCTTCCCAGCATCTACTGAAACCAGTGTTCTGACCTGCAGGGTGTTTGTTCTGACCTGCAGAATGTCCCTCATGTCGGTGTCACTTTGGTACTCCCCGCCTGATACTGCCCAGACAGCTGCATCCCTTCTCTGCTGTTAGTAATGAGCTTTCTTTTGCAGCAGAGGCTCAGGTTCCCCCCACCGAGGCACTCCCACAGAGCATTGTTTCACATCTTCCTGTCCCCGTCCTTGCAGTTGCCAAGGCTGTTTGACTGTCCTTGCTGTGCCATCTCCACCAGCCCTGTCCATTGCTCCCTTGAGCCAGCTGGTCTTTCAGTCCTTTCTGTCACACAGCTGTCCCCACTCTGTGCCTTTCCCTGCTGGTTTGGGAACTCCAGAGCCAAGTTCTAGCTGAGGTGGGTGCAATGTGCCGTGTACTCTTGAGGAGTGGAGCCTGGTGTTAGCCCGTCACATCTGCCTTCAGCCACCACCACCATGTTTTGTACCATTTCCTTTTTACACCATATCTGTGACTGTTCTTGTCATCAGAGCTGCTCTGCAGCCTCCAGAGCACTGAGGCCAGGCGGGCCATCCCCGTCACGCTGGTTTGCATCCCTGTAATAGATATTTGCTTGACGGTCACTGGGTTTGATCCCCTCTGGGCTGACAGGTTTGTTGTTACTCCTGTTTTCCCCAGCTCCTTGACAGGAATGTGCTTCTTCAGCCGTTTTTCCCTTCAGATCATACTGTGGTGGCCTTTACAGCATCCTCTCTCCCATCTGCGGGTGCACCTCATCCCCAAATTAACTCCAGTATCTTTAATAAAACTAGTGATAGTATTTATTTATCTTGGGGTCATACTGGGTTCTTTCTCCTTCTGTACCTCCCATCTGGATGAGCACGACCTCTCTTCTTACCCACTCTTGCTGATGTTTGCAGAATTGTTTCTGCTGCTCTCTGTTGGCTTTGCAGTATTTGACCCAGTCGCAGGCCCAAGGAGTGGCTGAGGGAAGGCTCCTCTGAAGGTCAGCTTCTCCAGCCCCCTGCTCACATGGGATTGTCTGGGTGACTTTTGGCTGTCTCCAAGGCTGGAGACTCCACCACCTGTGGGCAACTTTTGCCAGGCCTCGGGCACCCTCACAGTGAAAAGTATGTTCTGAGGAGCAGAGGGACGCTCCTGTGTCCCAGCTTCCGGGCACACAGCCCACTCCGCGTGCCCCTCACTGCTTCCTCTCCTCACAGGTGTTGCCATCCTCCCGTGTGCTGCCACGGCCCGATGCCACCGTGCTGACCCTGCATCCTCTCGAGGGGGTCAAGCCGGGGTCTGTGATTGGTTCCGTGGCCCCCCCGGATGCCCCTGCGCGAGGACAACTGACCTACACGGTGGTAGGAGGTGGTGGGGATGGCACCTTCGTGGTTGATAGCATGACAGGGGAGATCTATGCTGCCCGTGAGCTGGACTACGAAGCTGGGGCACGGCACGTGCTCCAGGTGAGCGCCGAGGACACGCAGCATGGATATCCCTCCAGCCGGCTGGTGCTGGTCCAGATCCATGTGCAGGACTGCAACGACCAGGCACCCACCTTCCCCGAAGACCCCATTACCATTGTGGTGCCTGAGAATGCCCAGGCTGGCTCCTCCATCTTCACGTTCCAGGCGCTGGATGGGGATGGAGTGGGCCCCAACAGCCAGGTGCGCTACGCTCTGCTGCACCTGGAGCCGCCCGGAGCCCCCTTCCAGCTGGACAGCCGCTCGGGGCAGCTCACCCTGTGCCAGGGCCTGGACCGGGAGGCTGCTGCCTCCTTCCTGCTGGTGGTGGAGGCCACGGACCAGGCCCGCAACGTCAGCCAGCGCCGCTCGGCTGCTGTCACAGCCCGCGTGTTTGTGACCGATGAGAACGACAACGCGCCCGTCTTCCTCTCCCCGGCCGCCGTCAGCGTCATGGAGGACCAGCCCACGGGCTTTGTGGCGCTGCATGTGGTGGCCCAGGACAGCGACCTGGGAGAGAATGGACGTGTGAGCTACTCCTTGCGAGCAGGCAACGGTGATGGCCGCTTCCACCTCAACCCCAGCACTGGTGAGGGCCGAGAGTGTGCAGGGGTGGTGTCAGGGATACTGGGAACACGGAGGCCAAGGAGGGTGCAGGGGTACACGGGGGTGTTGCACAGAGCGCAGGAGGGGAGTGTGGGCTGGGGAGGCTGGAGGAGTGAGACCGGGGCTGCAGGGAGTCCCAGGCACAGCATCTGGCTGGCACAGTGCTGCTGTCTGCTGAGACCCATCTGTCCTGGCACACCCCAGTGCCTGCAGCCACATCGTAGTCCCAGGCATGAGCCCCAGTGCCCCTGGTGCCAGCGTGCCACTCTCCGGTGTCCCCAGGTGCACTGTCCATCGTGCGGGCCCTGAACCGTGAGGAGGTGGCACAGCACAACCTGACCGTGGTGGCCACCGACCACGGCTTCCCACGCCGCTCTGCCACGCAGCTGCTGTCTGTGCTGGTGCTGGATGTCAATGATGAGGCTCCTGCCTTTGAGAAACCCGAGTATGAAGCCCACATCATGGAGAACCTGCCGGCCGGCAGCCCGGTGCTGCAGGTGCTGGCCACGGACCGGGATCTGGGTGAGGATGCAGGCGAGGGTGAGCTGCCCAGCTCAGTCAGGGCCTGTCTGGAGATGCAGCTCCAGAACTGGGCATACCCTGCTCCCTTCTGCCAGTCTGCAGAGCCTGGCTGACCAGAGTGAAGCATCAGCACCTGGCCTGGAGGTGGGAGATGGGCTGAATCCTGGGAGACGGTGGGATGGAATAAGGACTGTGGTTCCCTCTGCTCCCCTGGCCACTGGCCTTTGTTCTGTGGGGTCTCCTCAGCCCATCTGACCTCCCACCAGCTGGGTAAGGCTGGGACCCCCCCACAGCTCTGCCACCAGGGAGCGAGCCCACCCTCTCACACAGCCTGTGAGCCCCGGGTGGGAGCTGGGAGCAGGGAGGAGCAGGGCTGGGAGCCAAATGAGGCGCTGGAGCTGCTGCTGGACTGCCCTTGGACCACCTTCATCCCTGCAGGTGCCAACGGCCAGGTGTCCTACGGGGGTCTCTCTGGGGGCCCGTTCTCCATCCACCCACAGACAGGGCTCATTGTCACCACGCGTCCCCTGGACCGGGAGGAGCAGGAGCAGCACGTGGTGACAGGTAGGCAAGGGGAGGCAGCAAGCAGGGGTTAAGTGGGGATGGACAGGGGTTTCCAGCTGCTGGGGTGGGGAGTGTTGCAGAGAAGGCAGGCCATGGGGAGGGAGCAGGGGCTGTGGGGTGGTTTGGGGTGCAGGAGTGCCGGTGCTCTCGTGCCTGGCTGCCCCTGTGGGTGCCTAGGCATTGGCACAGCCGCTGTGGCCGTAGCTCCCAGTGGTCAGGGTGGCCCCAGGTGCTCTCCCTGTGTCCTGCAGTCTACGCCCGGGATGGCGGCCTGCCACCCAGCCTCACCAAGGCCACGGTGCGGATCACGGTGGGGGATGAGAACGATCACGCGCCACTCCTGGAGAGCGAGTCCTTATCCGTGGAGGTTCCTGAGAACCAGAGTCGCGTGGCACTCTACACCCTGCGGGCCACTGATCCTGATGGTGGAGAGAACGGACGCTTGGAATACCGGGTGGCAGGTGAGATGCACTGGGAGCGCGAGGCTGGGCAAGGACTTCTCCCCGGGCTTCCCTGGATCTGGGGACATGACCTGCAGCAATCCCATTCCACCTCAGTTCTGTCCTGCTCCAAACTGCGTGGCCTTGCTGCCAGCTCAGCTCTCTGCCCTCGGTGAAGAGCACCCTGAGATCCAGACAGGCTGCACTGCTCATTCCCCAGGCCTGTGTCTGGTTGGTCAGGCTTAGACCAGTTCCACACCTCTCCTGGCTGCTCTGACCTGTTAATTCACAGGTTGCTGAGTCAGATTTTTGCAGTATCCTGTCACATGCTGTCTGGTGACTCTCCATGGCAGCAGCACTGGCTTGTGAGTGGTTAGAGTCAGTTCGTCACACGGAGCTGGCCCAAGGAGTTTTGCTCCCGCTGGGGCTCACTCTACCCACCCTGCCAGACCCCATGGTGATGGGCTTCATGCCCCCCAGGGCCATTTTCATTGCAGTTACAGGCATGCTGCCTTGTTATTACCCCTCTTCTCTTTCAGGTGGAGACCCTGGGCAGGATTTCAGCCTGGACCCCGTCTCCGGTGTCCTCTCCACTGCACATGCCCTTGACCGAGAGCAAGTTGCTTCCTACAGCCTCACTGTAGTGGTGCAGGACCACGGCTCCCCGCCACGCAGTGCCACCATGTCGGTGACTGTGCAGGTGCTGGACCTCAATGACAATGCACCCAGTTTCGCTCAGGCCAGCTACACGGTGGAGGTGCCAGAGGACTTGCCCGTTGGGGCCCTGGTGCTGCAGCTGGTGGCCGAAGACCCAGACGAAGGCACCAATGGGCAGGTCTCCTACTACCTGGGCAACGAGTCGCTGGGCATGTTCCAGGTGGAGCCACAGAGTGGGCACATCCGGAGCGCCCAGGCGCTGGACCGGGAGCGCCAGCCCAGCTACAGCTTCCTGGCCAAAGCGGTGGATGCGGCCCCGTGGGAGCCCAAGAGCACGGCTGTGCGTGTCACCGTCGTGGTACGAGACGTCAACGACCACGTCCCAGCCTTCCTGCACAGCCCCCTCACCGTCAACCTGTCCCGCCACACGCCGCTCAAGCAGGTGGTGGCCACCATGAGGGCCGAGGACAGGGACGCGGGGGCAAATGCGTCCATCCTGTACCGCTTTGCCACCCCCAGCTCCGCCTTCGCAATCAACTCCTACACTGGGGACATCCAGCTGCTGCAGCCCCTTGGCTCGCTCAGCCAGCGCCAGCGGACGCTCTTCGTGCTGGCCACGGACCTGGGGCAGCCGGCGCTCTCCTCCACAGGGGTGGTGGTGATCCATGTGCAGGAGGAGCCGTACCAGGGGCTGCGCTTTCCCCGCAGCACCAGCGATGTGGCCCTGGCCGAAAATGCTGCCCCAGGTACCCGCTGACAGTGACCGGAAAGTGCTGTGATGGAGTGGGATGGGGCACGAGGGGAGGTGGGAGCAGTGCTGGGGGGAACTCAGACCAGGAGCACTGTGGGGTCTAGGGAAGTCCTGTTATGCTTTGGAACTGCAGGGTCTGAGTGGTGCCCAGGTTGGTCAGGGTGGTGTCCCTGTGGGCTGGCCTCGGTGTGTTCAGATTCCTGTATGCAGCCAGAGGTGTCCAGGTGCTCCCAGAAGGTCTCCAGGGTCACATTGAGACCACGGAAGAGCCATGGACAGGCACCGTGACTCCAGGCTCCCAGCCCAGCATCACCATTAGATCTTCAGTCCCCTGTCAGCAGTGTCCTCAGGCAGAGTGGTGCTCCTGTGGTACAGCATGTGCTGCCATGTGTCACCCTTTGCCACCTGCCCCAAGGCTCCACTGTCCCTCACACCCTTTTGCTCTCCCAGGCACTGTGGTGGCGAGTGTCCAGGCCATGCACACGGGGGGCTCCTCGGGGCGCATCACCTACAGCATCGTCAGTGGCAACGAGAGGAACACCTTTGTGATCCAGCCCAGCTCAGGTACAGCTCCAGGAACACTTGGGGAGCTCTTCTCATGCCTGCTCAGGTGCTTGGGGCCCCCAGGGCACAGGAGCACTGTCCACACTCTGTACCAGTTAGCTGAGAAATGTTAGTGCTGGAATGTGGACACTGCCCTGTCACTGACCAGCAGCTGTTAGCCCTGCTCCCAGTGCCATTGTGGTGCCCCAAAATTAGACCTTTTCCCAAAACCTCAGAGGGCAGTGTTAGGTGGGATTTTGGGAAGACATTCTTTCCTGTGAGGATGGTGAGGCTCTGGCACAGGGTGCCCGGAGAAGCTGTGGCTGCCCCTGGATCCCTGGAAGTGTCCAAGGCCAGGTTGGACAGGGCTTGGAGCAGCCTGGGACAGTGGAAGGTGTCCCTAAGTGCCCACAGGAATGTTCTCGATTAGTTCATTACATCCTGCTGGTACATCACTCCCCCCTTCCCGCTGTTCCCCCTGCCAGGAGCCATCTCAGTGCAGGACTCCAGCAGCCTGGACTTCGAGGCCAGCCCCCGTCTGCGCCTGGTGATCCAGGCAGAGACCACGGCTTCCTTTGGATTCATGGCCATAAACCTCAACCTCCAGGATGTGAATGACAACCTGCCCCGCTTCCAGCTGCAGAACTACGTGGCGTTCATCTGGGAGTCTCAGAGCTATGACTCACATGTCATCCAGGTATGGCTGGCGCACAGACGGGGACACCTGAGCCCTGGTCTGGCTGGAGTTACGGGATGGGGGCTGCATGGCCCTGGGGTTGGCAGCAGCACACAAGTCCTGCCTCGAGCTCCACAGCTGAATCTCGTGTGGCTTTGCAGGTGCTGGCAGATGACCTGGACCAGGGAGCGAATGGGCAGGTGACTTATGCCATCAACCAGTCCCTGCCAATGCCAGGCTTGTACCACATTGACCCCCAGACTGGCACCATTACCACCGCTGCCATCCTGGACAGGGAGATCTGGTCCCAGACCCGGTGAGTGCAGCCAGGCTTGGGGACGCCAGGACAGGGACAGAGTTGTGGAGCACAGCCCTGGGGCATGGGGAACGCTGTTCTTGGTACCTCCAAAGCTGGCTTGGGGACGCCAGGACAGGGACAGAGTTGTGGAGCACAGCCCCAGGGCGTGGGGAACGCTGTTCTTCGTGCCTCCAAAGCTGTCCCAGCCTGGCTGTAAAATGACTCTGTCAAGCAGCACAGCTGAGGGTCAGTGGGAGTGAAGGGCACAGGAGGCAGATGGCCAAGACGAGCCCACGCACAGCCCAGTCGGGTCTCTGCAGAGCTGACGAGATTGTGAGAGGGCCCTGGGTTCATCCATTCCCCTTCCTGCCTCCTTAATCCCCACTGCATCTGCTCCATTACTCCCACCTCCAAGCACAGGACCCTTGTGTCCTGCCACATGGCTCCAGACCCCTGCACTAGCCTGAGCTCCCCCAGATGTCCCCCTGCATCCAGGCAGGCCCTCTGGGCCCCTCCCCGTGTGTGCATGCCCTGGATGTGTCCGTCCATGGCATTCCACTCTGGCCACACGTGTGAAATGCTGGCAAACACCCCACCCTGAATCTGAGGCTTCTCCTGCCCTTTCCCACACGCCTTGCTCAGGTGCAGTCCCCCAGTCCGTGGTCTCGCCCTCCACATGTGCCCCCATGGCTGTGGGTTCCTCTGCCCTCTTCCCTGGTGTGGGGGGTCTGGGGTATTCCTGCCATCCACACACCCCTTGCCATTCCAGAGAAGCTCCAAGTGTTCCCCAGAAGCCAGAGAGCCCCAGACACCTGTCTGCACCCTGCAAGGTGCTCTGCCTGCACCCACACACCTTCAGACCTCACTACACACCTTAGGTGTGCATAAACCTGCTGCCCTGCCCCACCGTGCTCTCCACGTACCACACCCACTGCCCCACACACTCTCTCCAAATCACAGAACCATTGAGGTTGGAAAAGGCATCTGAGATTATTGAGTCCAACCTGTGTCTGATCACCATCTTGTTAATTAGACCACAGCACTGAGTGCCACATGCAGTCTTTGCTTAAACACCTGCAGGGAATGCGCCGCACAGATCCATCACCCCAGACTCTGAGCTGCTGTGCAGTTTCCCAACCACATGCACATGCTCCAGCCCCGTGCACCCCTGCAGTGTGTGTCCTGGGGGTGGTGCAGGTGTGCAGTGCATGTCCCAGAAACTGCACGTGGGTGAGGTGCTCCCTCACCTGTGTGGACACGTGTCTGACCCTCATGCCTGCCCGCAGCTTGGTGTTGACAGCGATGGACCGAGGAACGCCACCGCTCATGGGCTCAGCCACGCTGACCGTGGTGGTGATGGACGTCAATGACAATAGCCCCACCATCCCGGTCCCCTGGGAGATCCATGTCCCCGAGAGTGAGTGCCGTAGCACTGAGGGCCAGCACTGGGGTACAATGGGCACCGTGGAGTGGGGAGGAGCTCCCAGGGAGTCCAGGCCAGTCCCTGCCAGGGGCTGGGTCACACTGACCTGCTGAAGCCCCTCGAGCTCTCCAGCATGACCCCTGTGCTGCTGCTGTGTCCTGAGGGAGCAGCCTGAATTACCTACTCAGCCCCAGCCCCTACCCCATGTCTGGGGCTCTGGCTGCAGACACCTACCCTGCCTGCTCAGCCAGTGTGCCCTGTGCCCATGCCAATCTCCGCCTGTCCTGCCAAGCTCCCAAGACCTTCCTCTTCCTCCCAGCATCTCCTTCTCCCATGGCATCTTCCCCTCTTCTTGGTGCTCAGGCTCTGGGCTGAACTGGTTTCCCACCAGGTGAGCCAGGCATGCTCGGCGGGGTGGGGCTGCTCACTGACATCTCTGCTCCCCACAGACGCCCTGCTGGGCACCCAGATAGCCCAGCTGACTGGGAACGATGTGGACTCGGGCCCTGCACTCTCCTACACGCTGCTGCTGGAGGGGGACGCGGCCGACACCTTCGGGGTGCTGCGCTATGGGGGCCACGTTGCCCTGACGGGGCCGCTGGACCACGAACAGCGCAGTCGCTACACCCTCACCCTGCGCGCCTCGGACACGCGCCACGAGACCGAGGCCAACCTCACCGTCCTTGTGGAGGATGTGAATGACAACGTGCCCACCTTCACCCAGGTTTTCTATCAGGTACGTGCACCAGGTGTGCCAGGCAGCTGGGGCCGTCCCACACAAGCTCTCTGCAGCTCCTGCCTGGCTCACCTGCCCTTATAAAGCACACAGGATGGTTCTGAGCCCCTTCTGGTCCTGCTTTCTGACCCACATCCACGTCCTGACATCCCTCATGATGTCACTGTGGCATAGAAGGAGCTGAAACCAGGCAGGTGACCTTGGGACCAGCACAGCTGGATGCAGAGGGCCAAGCTGAAATGTATGAGCACACTGCGGAGGGCCAGAGGGAGTGGGAAATGGGCCACAGCCCAGACAAATGTTTGTGGTGAGACCTGGCAGGTCCCTGTTGAAGGCTGGCTTGGGCAGTATGTGCTGCATTCCAGGAGCCCAGGCAAGGGGCTGGGGAGCACCCAGGAATGCTTGAAGAGTCTGGGAGCACAGACCCCTTGCCTGTAGTTTCCCTGGTCAGTGAGAGGCTGGATGACCTCAGCTGTGGCTGCCTGGCCAGCCCCAGAGCCCCCTCCCAGTGCTGATGGGGGCTCTGGGCAGCGGGGAACAAGACACTGACTGTTGTTTCCTTCTCTTCCAGGTGCTGCTGCCAGAGCACACACCTGCTGGCAGTGTCATCCTCACTGTGAGCGCAACTGACCCCGACTCAGGGAGCAATGGGGACATCACCTTCCACCTGGCTATGCCCAGCTCTGATGTTGCCATTGACCCCAGCAACGGTGCGTGGGCTTGGTGCTCTGTGGGTCTCTCTCTCATGGGTCAGTCTGAGGGTGCCTGTGGAGGGGAGTGCCCCCGTGGTGGTCCTGTTCAAGCGCTCACCAGGTCGCTTTCTGGTGTGGCTGATGAGGCCGACACAGCAGGGTGACCATCGAATGCTCCTCCAGCTGATTCCCTTCCCACTTCCCACCGGTTCCCATGCTGACCCTGGCTTTGTGTTCCGCAGGGACCCTCTTCACCACCCGGCAGGTGGAGTTCAATGCCAGCCAGCCCACCCTGGACCTGGTGGTGGAGGCCCGCGACCACGGCTCTCCCAGCCTCTCCTCCTGGGCCACGGTGCAGCTTCAGGTTCTGGATGTTAACGACCACAGCCCCCACTTCCAGGAGCCGTGCTACAACACCAGTGTTCCTGAGGACCTGCGCCCGGGCACCACCGTGCTCACGCTGGAGGCGGGCGACGCCGACCTGTCCCGGGAGAACGCCGGCTTTGACTACACCATCGTCAGTGGGAACGGCGGCAATGCCTTCCAGGTGGAGAGCCGGGTGGCCTGGGCCGGGGGACAGCTTCGAACGCAGGGAGCCCTGGTGCTTGTGGAGTCCCTGGACTTCGAGGCCATCCCGGTGTACAACCTGACGGTGGCAGCCTCAGACCGGGGCCTGCCGCAGCGCAGTGCCACCGTGCCCGTGCTCATCACCGTGCAGGACGTCAACGACAACCCGCCCGTGTTCATGCGGGCCGAGTACCGTGCAGCGGTGAGCGAGGCCGCGCTGCCCGGCACCGAGCTGCTGCGCGTGGCCGCCCACGACGCCGACTCAGGGCTGCGCGGCCGTGTCCACTACACCATCAGCTCCGGGGACCAGCACGGGCTGTTCCAGCTGCACGAGAGTACAGGGGCCCTGAGCCTGGCACGGCCGCTGGATCGGGAGGTGCAGGCGCTGCACACGCTGGTGGTGCGGGCCACGGACGCACCAGGTGGGCACTTCGCACTGGTCCCTGTGGCCATCGAGGTGAAGGACATCAATGACAACAAGCCATACTTCCCAGTGGAGGTGCTGAGCGCCAGCATCCGGGAGAACTTGCCGCCCGGCACACTGGTGACCACGCTGCGTGCTGTCGATGCCGACACCGGCACCTTCGGGGAGCTGCGGTACGTGGTGCTGGAGCAGGCCATGGGGGACCCCACCACGGGGGATGGCCGGGATGCCTTTGCAGTTAATGGGAGCTCTGGGGAGCTGCGCTCCCGCCTCACCTTTGACTACGAGCGAGCCAAAGCCTTCCAGCTCCTGGTTCGGGCCACCGACGCTGGCAATGCCTCGGCCACCGTGACTGTACGGGTGCTGGTGACAGGGGAAGATGAGTATGATCCCATCTTCCTGAGCCCGTCCTTCAACTTCGAGGTGCCTGAGGGCGCGCTCAAAGGGCAGAGCATTGGGCGGGTGCTGGCCACGGATGAGGATGAGGGGGCTGACGGTGTAGTGCTGTACACTCTGGCAAAGCCCTCACCGTACTTCGCCATCAACCAGACCACGGGCTCCATCTACCTGCGTGTGGACAGCCAGCCCCAAGCCGGGGCTGGGCACGCCAAGAGGGAGCCACGAGAGATGAGCCTGGAGGTGCAGGCACGTAGCCCCCTGCCCGCTTCCCGTGTGGCCACTGCGCAGGTCACCATTGATGTCACGCACACCTCCTTCGGCCTGGCACCTGACCTCAACCTGCTGCTGGTGGCTGTGGCCGCCTCGCTGGGCGTGGTGGTGGTGCTGGCTGCTGTGGCCATCGTGCTGGCCCTGGTGCGCTCCCGGCAGCGCCGGGGCCACAAGAAGGCGGAGGGGGAGGGGGCCCTGGCCCATGCACAGAGCGGGTCCCTGCAGAAGCTGGGCCATGAGGAGCCAGCGCTGCCCGGGGCTGAGCACATCTACCACCAGGCACTGCCGGGGTACGGCACCGAGCCGGCGGGGCCCTACACGCGGGGAGGCTCGCTGGACCCTTCGCATTCCAGCGGCCGTGGCTCTGCTGAAGCTGCTGAGGATGACGAGATACGGATGATCAACGAGTACCCGCGTGTGGCCAGCATCACAGCCTCCATGCAGGAGCACATCGCTGCCCGCGGCCCTGACTCTGGCATCCAGCAGGACGCTGACCAGCTCTCCGACATCTCATGTGAGCCAGCTGCGCTGGAGAGCACCCAGTGGTTCAAGAGCAAGAAGGGCTCTGGGCTGCTGCTGCCAGGGCCACCCCTGCAGCTGTACCGTGAGGATGGGGGAGGCAGCGCCTTCCTGGGCGTCCGCTGCGGCCTCAGCGTCTCCTCACAGCCCCAGGACTACGCCTTCCCGGAGGACGGCAAGCCCTCCGTGGAGGGCTCGCTCACCGCCATCGTGGCCAGTGATGAGGAGCTCCGTGGCAGCTACAACTGGGATTACCTGCTGAACTGGTGTCCCCAGTTCCAGCCGCTGGCCAGTGTCTTCACAGAGATCGCCCGCCTCAAGGATGAGAGCTCCCTGCGCAAGCCCTTCCCAGCCAAACCCAAGGCAGAGCCCAAGCCCCGCATCGACCCCCCGCCCCTCATCACCTCGGTGGCTCATCCTGGTGCAAAGTCTGTGCCCCCCAAGCCACCGCCAGGCAGGACCTTCCCGCACCCATCCTCCGTGCGCCGCTCGCCCATCAGCCACGAGGGTTCCATTTCGTCCTCTGCCATGTCGCCCAGCTTCTCCCCGTCGCTGTCCCCGCTGGCCGCCCGCTCCCCCGTGGTCTCGCCCTTTGGCATCTCACAGGGGCCGTCCACCTCCACCATCAGCGCTGAGCACTCGCTGGAGCCCCCTGAGGAGGCCGAGCTCAGGATTTAGAGCAGGGCCCCTGGACTCCTCTGCCCCAGCCCATGGCCATGGGGCCGGAGTGGGGCCCAGCCAGGGCTGCTAAAACAGGTGCTAACCCCGCTCCCAGCGCTGCGCCTGGCCTGGGCCCCCAGGGACTGCGGGTGTCCTTTGGGGCTGTGGCCCCTGTCCCTCTCCACAGTCTGGCTGGTGCCCTACGGACTGCTGACCCCAGTGCTGGCACCCCGGGGTGATGATCGTGTGCTGCTTGCAGCGGCTCACGTTGGCACTGGGCAGGATGGTGCTTCACGGTACTTTAGTGCTCCAGGAGTGGCTGCGAGCTGAGGGGTGCTGGGCCAGGGACTGCGGGCCCAGACCCTGCCCCACCCAGCTCCGGGGGGTGCTCCATGCAGCAGCCTGGCTGCAGGAGAACCCTGAGCCTTCCCTAGGAACTCCCAGGGCAGGGGGTGATGCTCCATGGCTGGGGTGGTGTCCCAGGACAGGGCCTGATGCCCCACAGCTGGGGTGATGTCCCAGGGCAGGGCACAATGCCCCATGGCTGGGGTGATGTCCCAGGGCAGGGGGTGATGCTCCATGGCTGGGGTGATGTCCCAGGGCAGGGGGATGATGCCCCATGGCTGGGGTGGTGTCCCAGGGCAGGGCACGATGCCCCAGGGCACAGATGCTGCCTGCTGCCCCCTGACCAGGAGGGGACACTTGCTCAGCAGAAGGCAGCAATGCCCGAGTCCTGCTGCCTGTCTGTGGCTGGGCAGGGACAGGAGAGCCTTTGAGGTCTCTCCAGCCCTTTCACTACCCGCTGCTGCCGGTGACATTTCCAGGGAATCTCCTGCCCAGACTTCAGGGTGGTTCCTGTGGTCCTGGGAGGGAGGCGCATGCCGTGCTCAGTGTGGGAGCCCTGTTCCTGAGAGCAGGTGCCCCTCTGGGCAGGGGTCCCAGGCAGGGGCAGTGCAGCACAGTGGGGCTGGCAGAGCTGTGTGAGAGCTGACAGGGACAGCCCAGCCTCAGGAGCAGTGGTGATGGCTGCTGTGACCAGCACCTGCCTCAGGCCCAGTGGGCAGCCTGCAGCTGCAGGGGCGCAGGTGAGGGGGTACCCCAAAAAGCCACACGGCCCAGCATGTTCTCTTACAGCCGCAGTGGGGACACTGGGCATCTGGCCTTCCCTGGGGCCCTGTCGCTTGACTGGTCCCCCAGGACCGTCTGGGCCACCTCCAGAACCTGGTCAAGGTGCCAGAACACCCTGCCCCTGGCCCCAGCTCCTGTGCAGGGCTGCTCTGCACCCCCAGCATGCATGTTGTGAGCCCAGACAGGGCCCCTGCCGTGGGGCCGGTCCCCATCTCCTCCCAGCACTGTGCACAGCCAGCACACACTCACACCACGCTTAGCCCCACTGGAGCTCTCCCGAGCCCATGGCTGCCCGCAGGGAGCAGCCGTGCATCCCGGGCCCTGGGAGCGTGGCCTTGGTTTCTGCCACTGCAGCCGTGGTGCACTGGGAGGCTGGGATCCCCCCGTGGCCACAGGTGCAGAGTGAGGGCTGGGAACAGCCTGGGGTGCCCCACAGCAGCCCTGAGTGCCCAGTCTGGTCACGAGTGTGTTTGGGGATGAGGGAGGGCGCCCCATGCCTGAGCAGGGCTGGGGGAAGCTCCTTCATGTCACACTTTGCCCAGACCCAGCACGTCTGCAGTGTGGCTGCAGCCCCGGCCTCACAGGTGTTGTCACAGCAGACAAATGCATCACTTCTGCCCGTCTCCCCTGTTTCCCACAAAGAACCATCTGTGGCTGCAGCTCCATCTGTCACAGTCAGCCCCTCATCCCCCTTGTGCTGTGGGGTCCTAGCAAATGCCAATGGGTCCCAGGTGCTGTCCGGGGCACAGGGCAGTGACAGGGGACAGGGATCTGCAACAGTGACAGGGGCACCAAGGGGGTGTGGGGCTATGCCCATTCTGCCAGGGACCCACAGGGACCTGAGGTGCCCTGGGAGGGGGAGACAGTTCTGCCTTGGCACAGGGACAGCCTGCGGAAGCTCTTGGGGTGGGCACCCCCGTCCTCTCTCTGTCCTGCTCTCAAGCACTGTGGGAACACATCGTGCTCCCCGGACCCCATGGGGGCACTCTGGGGGTGCCCTGTGCTCCTTGGGCCCTGCAGAGGCACTCTAGGGCTACCCAGTGCCCCCCAGTCCCATGCTGGGGTGCCCCATGCCCCCTGGCCCTGTACTGCCCAGGCTGCCCACACAGCCCGGCTTCACTGCATGTCTGGGGTGGGGACACAGGTGGGTCACCCTGCACGCCACATGAAGGGTCAGACACATGCACCTGGCTTCGGGCTGGGGTCACTGAGCCCCCAGTTATTTATTTTTACACATTGTACTACAATTCCTGTTTTTACTCGTTTGTACCTTTTGTATTGTGTCTCGTGGAGCTGCATGTGCCAGTGCTGCCCACAGCGGCGCGGGGGCCACCCGGTGCAGCCTGAACCCAAGTGCCAACTTCTCAAAAAATGCCTTAATAAACCACACGTTTGTACAGACACGGTCCCATCCCTGCTGCCGGGGGCTCGTGCCGGGCTGGCACCGTGTCCCCATGGGATTGACAGGAGGGACGGGGAGACTGGACCTGCACCATGAGGGCTCACATGGGCCGGGCCAGGCCCTGGCACCCACGTCCATGGCTGCATCCTGCCGAGTCCTTTCCCTGAGAGGCCAGCGAAGCTGCAGCAGGACCGTGGCCGTGGGGCTGTCCAGCAGCGAGGCTGAGCGTTTCCACACAGGTATAGGTGCAGACATGGCTGTGGAAGACATTTCTCCATGTGTGCACACAGCTGGACCCACACGCCACGGGCAACCCCATCCCATCTCATCCCGCTATCACCCCCCTCCCTGATGGTGTTCCTGGGGTCCCCTCTGCTCCTTTATCCCCCAGCCCGAGCCCTTCACTCCTTGCTGGGGCACACTGGGTGTGCTGGGACCAGCAGGATGCCCTCAGTGCCACTGTCCTCCTCTGGTGCTCCTGGCCTCAGGAAAATCCAGCTGCCCACAGCAGGGACTCACTTCACCCTGTCTGCAGGACCAGCACACGAGTGTGCCCAGGCGAGCAGGGCTCCAGCCAGGGCACCGCAGCCACTCCAGCAGTGGCCAGGAGACATCGAGGCCCCCTGACCTCCAGGCACCAGACCAGCAACAGATGCTCGTTAACGTGATTAGCTCAGTCCAGCCGCCTTAATCCCGGCTGTCCAGACAGATCCAGGACATCATCCCCTGCAAATCCCATCCCACTTAAGGGTCTAGCCCCAAACTGGACATGGGGCATGCAGCCCCAGCAGTGCTCCAGCCCCTGGCTAGGCTCAGGGTGGCCGGGAGGAAGCCAGGGCTGCCAGGCCAGGGCTGCCAGGCCAGGGCAGCTGGTGGGGCTGGGGCAGGGGGAGCAGGAACACCGACACCTCGGGCACAGCTCCAGTGCGGGGGATGCGGCAGCCAGGGCCAGGCAGGTGGTTTTCCTATTGCCTGTCCTTCCTGGCCTGGACTCTGCTCTGCAGAAGCAAGAAAACAGCTGGGAACTGCTGGAACTGTGGATGTGCCGTGTGACTGGGCTTGTCACTGAAACTGCGGGAAAAAGAAAAAAACAACCCTCCAACAACATTTTTAGTGTTAGGGAATCAAGACATTATTCTGAGAAGGATGTTGTTCTGGCTGGAATGTGCAACAGAAATTATTTCATCCACACATGACCTGGGTTGTGCAGAGAAAATCATCCCATGACACATGAATTTTACTAGATTGTTCACGTTTTATACAGTCAAAACCCATAGAAATTAATTGGTTTAATGTTCATTGGTCCCAAGTTGCGCAGTTCTTAGTATCTGGTTTCCTATTGGATACAGATATTTTCGCCCACGATGCTAATTAGGTTCTCATTATTATCTCTTTCCTCAGACCAGGTGTGTCTCGGACCACACCAGGGATGATGTCTGGAGTTGATGGCCGTTATTGGTTGTTATCTTTTGTGCTATTCCCAGTCTGTTGAGATGTTAAGCTCATCAGACCTCATCTGACGGAACAGTCCCCTGAAAGGAAACTTCAATTCCCTTCCCCAGGGGCAAAGGCGAACAAGACTGACTAAAATTACATTAAAATAATAAATAAACTTTGTATGAGTTCCAACAGGCTGGGACAGAGGTGGGGCCAATGCCAGCTGTCCTCACTCCATGGCGCTGATCCCCACGAGCGGAGCCTGGCGTGGGATGGGGCTCCGCGGGGACATGCGGAGGCTGCAGGGCCGGTGCCAGCCGCCCCTAGGCTGCTCCCGGTGGGGCAGACAGAGCTCACACCTCATCTCCCGTGCCTTTCCAACCCACGACCGAGCGAGAACCTGTGAACCTGTTCCTCCTAGCCCTCTGCAGCCCTGTGCCACCGACTGACCGAGATCTCGGTGTCCAGCCGCTGCCCCATCCAGCCTGGGACCCCTGACCCCGCCCGACCCGGGACCGACAGGGACCTCTGCTTCCCGCCCCAGCCATCTGCGACCCCCACCCCATAGGGACTCCTGGCCTGCCTCCAGCCCACGACCCTCAGCCCCACACGGACCCCTCGCAGCCGGGAGCCCGGCACGGACCCTCGCCCGAATTCTGTCCGAGCCATCCCGCCGCGGGAAATGCTCGGGATCGCGCCGGGAGACGCCCGGGAGAGGGGCGGGAGCAGGGGCGGGGGCGGGCGGTACCGCGGCCAGTGCCGTGTCCGATCCGCCTCCTCGGACCGCCGGCGAGCGGGGCGTCCCCGCTGGAACCGAGCCCGGCCCGACCCGCCCCTCCCGGTCCGGCCGCTCCCGGTCCCGCCTATCCCGGTCCGACTCATCCCGGGGCTCCCGGTCCCGCCCTTCACGTGACTGGCGGTCACATGAGCGCTGTTTTGGTGTCCCCACGTGGTCGGGAGTCACGGGGCCGCGGTGTCACCGGGCGGCCCGGCGGGATGGCGCGGGAGCAACGGGGACGGTCACGGTCCGGCGGGATGGCGCGGGGGTAACGGGGACACCAGCGGCTCGGCGGGACTCCTCGGCCCGGCGGGGACGGGAACGCGGGGAGGCTCCCCGGTGGTGGGGCTAACGGGGACGGGGGTTCTTTCCGGCCCCGGGGGTGGTGGGGACCGGAGGGGTCCGACGGGGCTCCCGGGTAATGGGGGCTCAGGGTGTCCGGCGGGGCTCTCCGGTGGCAGAGGGAACGGGGAAGGGGGACCGGCGGGGTCAGGCGGGGCTCCTCGGTGACGAGGGCTGGCAGGTCGGGTGGGGTTCCCCGGTGGCAGGGTAACAGAGGGTCACAGGGACAGGCTCCCCGGTGATGGAACTCGGGGAATTCAGGCGGGGCTCCTCAGACCCGGGGTAACCGGAGTCAGACAGGCTCTCTGGTCACGGCAGCTCGGGGGGTTCAGACGGGGCTCCCTGGCACAGGGGCTCGGGAGTCAGTCCCCGGTCGGTTCCCCGCGGCTGTGCCGGTGCCCGTGCTCCCCTGAGCCCGTTGCAGGTGTCGGAGGATCCCCGCCGTGCTAGCGCTGTGTGCGGCCGCCTGGAGCTGCGCCGCGGGGCTGGCGCTGGAGCTGGAGCGGGACCAGCCGTTCCGGTAGGTCCGGGGGGGGGAGCCGGGCCGGGCTGGGTGCCGGTGCTGCCCCCGCTCACTGCCGCTCTCCAGCGTGCCCCCCGGCTGGGCCCATGCTGGCCGTGTGGATCCCGGGCACCCCGTGCAGCTGACCTTCGCCCTGCGGCAGCGCGGCACCGGCCAGCTCGCCCGCCTCGTCCAGGCTGTGTCGGACCCTCAGTCCCCGCGATACGGTAACAGCCACGAGCCTGAGCCCCCGCGACCCCCGGGGCCTGCAAGGGGATCTGACTGACCCCTCTGTGCCTCCCAGGGCAGTACCTGTCCCTGGAGCAGGTGAGGGACTTGGTCCAGCCTTCCCCAGTCACGCTGATGACAGTGCTGAAGTGGCTGCAAGGCCATGGTGTGGAAGACTGCCGGAGTGTCACCACCCTTGACTTCCTGGAGTGTTACCTGCCCACGAGGTGAGCCCTAAGGGTTGGAACCAGCTCTGGTGGCCCTGTGGTGTCTGTCCCTGTGTCTCACTACTGTCCCATCCTGTGGTGGCTGTCCCTGTATCCTAGTCCTGTCCATCCCTTGGTGGCTGTCCCTCTCTCCCGGTCCTGTCCCCCTCTGTAGTGGCTGTCCTTCTCTCCCAGTCCTGTCCCATCCCACAGTGGCTGTCCCTGTGTCCTAGCCCTGTCCCATCTCTTAGTGGCCGTCCCTTTCTCCCAGTCCTGTCCCATCCCTTGGTGGCCTTCCCTGTGTCCCAGTCCTGTCCCATCCCTTGGTGGCCTTCCCTGTGTCCCAGTCCTGTCCCATCGCACAGTGGCTGTCCCTGTGTTGCAGCGTGGCTGAGCGCCTGCTCCCTGGGGCCGAGTTTCACCGGTATGTGCAGGGCCAGCGCAGCCTGGTGCGGTCCCCGGTGCCCTACACTGTCCCTGCAGAGCTGGCAGAGCACCTGGACTTCGGTACGTCCCACCTGTGGGAGGTGAGGCTGTGGAGCTCAGGTGCAGCTGCTTCTGGGGGGACAAACCCCCCTCCTGCAGACCCCTGTTATGTGGGATCAGTGACCGTCCCATGGAAAGTGCAGGGGGTGCCAATCTGAGGCCATGGCTCCGCTGTGGGAAGGCTGAGGAGGCTCTTCCCTCGGGCCGGGGCTGCAGGGCTGGGCTCTCCAGGCTCTGCCCATGTAGACATGGGGATGGTGCTGCAGAGCCCAGGGGCTGTGTCCTGCCTTTCGGGGGCTCTGTGCCCTGAAGGCTTCTCCCGTCCCTCTGGACTCTGCTGTAGTGGGTGGGATGCACCGGTTCCCCACGGAGCGCAGGGCAGTCAGCAGAGCCGGGGCCAGGAAGGACCAGCAGTCGACAAGAGCATCATTCCACCTGGGCGTGACACCGGCCGTCCTGCGCGAGAGATACAACATGACGGGGGTGGACGTGGGGCTGCTGCCCAACAACAGCCAGGCCTGTGCACAGGTAACAGCTGCCCGGCTCAGAGGGCTGTGGGCTGTGGCATTCCTAAGGATTGGTGCTGTTCTGGGGACCCTGGGACAGCTGTGTGTCCCTCTGTGGCTGCTGGGAGTACCTGGTGTAGCACAGACCCTTGCTGGGCAACTTTCTAAGTCGGGATCGAAATGTTACCTTGCTTTTTCAAGAGAAAACCACCTGTCCCTCTGTGTCCCGCAGTTTCTCGAGCAGTACTTCCACCAAGCTGACCTGGCCGAGTTCATGCAGCTCTTTGGCAGTGGCTTTGCCCACCGCACGCAGGTGGACCGGGTGGTGGGGCACCAGGGCCATGGCAAGGCTGGGCTGGAGGCCAGCCTGGACGTGGAGTACATCATGAGCACAGGCGCCAACGTCTCCACCTGGGTGTTCAGCAATGCAGGTACTGGGAAGAGCCCTGACAGCAGGGGGAACACCTGGAGGGGGAAGGGGAGCACCCAGAGCGAGAAGGGGAATGCCCGGAGTGGGGAAGGGAACGTTTGGAGGTGTGAGGGGAAGGGCTGGAACGGGAGAGGGGAGTGCATGGAGGAGCGAGGGGAGAGCCCAGAGGGGTGAGAGGAGAGCTTGCAGGGCTGTGCAGACAGCTGGCTGAAGTACAGCCCCAGGTGCTTTCCCAGCTGCTGCGAGAGTGCACCCTGTGTGCTCCCCGAGTCGGAGCTGGTGCTGGGTTCCCAGCTCCTGGGGACATCACTCCTCATTTGTGTAGTGACTTTGAACAGTGGGAGCCTTCAACATCCAGAGTATACTGAAGCAGGGATTTCATTGCTGGCACTGTGTGGAGCAGCTGCCCTGCTCAGCTCCTGTGAAGGAAGGCATAGCCCTCCTCCCATGGGGTTTTCCATCTGTTGTGGAGCTGAGCTCCCAAGCTCCCACCCACGAGTCTCCCAGTGGAGCGGATGAGGGAGAGCGAGGGAATTTGGGAAAACAAGTTGCCAAACAGCCTGCACAAACACAAACAAGGGCACGGTGCTAGGGGCAATGTCTCTGTCCCAGATTGGGAACTGGCTGAGCAGGTGAGTGCCACAGGGAGAGTGGCCCTGTCGCTGCTGGTGACAGTGAGGCAGCCCAGCGGTGGCTTTTCTTCCACCCCCACACAGTTACTGGTGTGGGAAGCATGCAGGGACAGTGACACGGGTGACCGAGAGTGAGCGGGGGTGGCTGGAGCTCTGCTCCCCTCCCAGTGGAGAGGACTGGGGGGCAGGGAGGGACCCGGGCAGGTGCAGGTGGAATGTGTGGAGGTGGCACGTGTGTCACTGTGCTGGGACTTGGTGCTGGGTCCACAGGTGCCCCCGTGGCTGCGGCCCTGGGGCAGAGTGTTGGAGAGGGGTGTGAGTGCCCTGTCCTGGGGTAGGGATGACCCTCTTGCCACCCCCATGGGCTGAAACTTGGCGCCATCCAATGTGAGGAGCCCCGAGAGGAGCTCATGGAGCTCCAGGCCGGATGTGCTGTGACTCTGTGGCCCATAGGAAGGAGTACCTGGGGCTGTGCTGCACAGGAAGGTGCTGGTGGCGATGAGGCAGGACCTCTCGCCCTGTCCCCCACCCCGGTGTTGGAGGAGCTGTCCCTGTGACCCTGCCCCGATGTCCTCGCAGGGCGGCACGAGAGCCAGGAGCCCTTCCTGGCCTGGCTGCTGCTGCTCAGCAACATGTCGGCGCTGCCCTGGGTGCACTCGGTGAGCTACGGGGATGACGAGGACAGCCTGTCCTACGCCTACATGGAGCGCGTCAACACCGAATTCATGAAGGCGGCGGCGCGCGGCCTCACCATCCTGTTTGCTTCAGGTGCGGCCAGGGCCCAGCGCGGCAGAGCCTGGGAACCGGGCACCGAGTGGGGCTGGGAAGGGATGGCGGGGATGCTGTGGTCACTTGTCACCTGTTCATGTGTCGCAGGTGACGAGGGTGCCGGGTGCCGGCGGGTGCACAGCGGGAACCACACGTTCCGGCCCAGCTTCCCGGCCTCCAGGTGGGTGAGGGAGGGAGCTGGGTGCCAGGGGACGGGGTCAGCGCAGACCTGCGGGGTCTGAGCCCATGGAGGGTCACCTGGGGGTCCTCACCGGCGTGCTCACAGACCCCAGAGCCGCAGGCTGTGCAGTCCTGGGGCTTTGTTCGCTTTGTGGGGCAAGGCTGTGGTACCACAGGGGGCTGTTGGTGGCTGCTGAGGCCTGGGCAGCTGTGTGCCCACCTGCTGTGTCCCCCTGTTTCCCCAGCCCCTACGTCACCACTGTGGGTGGCACGTCTTTCAAGAACCCCTTCCTGGTGACAGAGGAGGTGACCGATTACATCAGTGGGGGTGGCTTCAGCAACATCTTCCCCATGCCCGAGTACCAGGTGAGGGGCACCTGCGCTGCCAGCCTGGCAGCTGCGGACGGCGCTGCAGGGCTGGGGGGACGATGGACTTCTGGGATGACCGTGGGCCGTGCTGTCCCCAGGCTGCTGCCGTCGGGCGTTTCCTGCACTCAGCCTCCAAGCTGCCACCCAGCTCCTACTTCAACAGCAGCGGCCGCGCGTACCCCGACCTGGCTGCGCTCTCTGACAACTACTGGGTGGTGACGAACCGCATCCCGCTGCCCTGGGTGTCGGGGACCTCGGTGAGGAGCTCGTCCCCTGCTGCCCTCTGGGGCGGTGGGGGCTCTGGGCTGAGGGGTTGTGCCCACGCAGGCGTCCACACCGGTGGTGGCGGGCATGGTGGCACTGATCAACGACCGGCGCCTGCAGCATGGGCTGGCACCCCTTGGCTTCCTCAACCCTGCGCTCTACCAGCTGGAGAAGCAGGGGCTGGGTGACGCGTTCTACGATGTGAGTGGGGCAGGGAACGGGGGCTGAGGGGCTGTGCTGGGGGTTGAGGGGACTGTGGGTGTCCTGAGGCGTGGGGTGGGCCTGTACGTGGGGCTGGGAAGGCCATGGGTGCTCCAAGGGCTGGGCTGGGGGCTGAGGAGGCTGTCCTGGGGCTCCTGCTCCCACAGCTGTGCCTGGGGCAGGGCCAGCGCTGTCCTGCTGGAGGGCAGGAGTGTCCCCATGGCCTTCCCATGGGAGCGGTGTCCTGGGGTTGCCCTGGATCTTCCCATGGGAGTGGTGTCCTGGGGGGTCCCCATGCACTCCTGTGAGCTCTGTGTGGGGCAGGCCTCTTGTGTGGCCGGGGCAGTGGCGTCCAGTGACCGTGGGTGTCCCGGAGTCCAGCTGAGTGTGCTGTCCCACACTGCCAGTGTCCTGAGAGGGCCCTGGGCAGGGGCGGCCTGTGCCATGGGGGGCATTGTGGAGGTCTGTGTGCCCCAGGGGTGCCGAGGGCGACTGTCCCTGGGTCCCGGCAGCTGCGGGTGGGTGTGTCCATGGTATCCCTGTCCCAGGGCTGTGTGGGGCCCCTGGGTCCCGGAGGTCGTTGTCCCGGGACTGGGGGGGTCCCCGAGCCCCCGTGCTGAGGCCGGTCCCCGCAGGTGATCCAGGGCTGCCACCTGTCCTGCCTGGACGGCACCGTGCAGGGCCAGGGCTTCTGCGCCGGCCCCTCCTGGGACCCAGTGACCGGCTGGGGCACCCCCAACTTCCCGCGCCTGCTGCGGGCGCTGGGGCCGCGCTGACCGGGCCGCGCTGACCGGACACCGGAACCGGACAGCGGGACTGGACACCGGAACGCCGCGGAGCTGGGCCGGGGGCGGCGGGGACAATAAACGCGTGAACCCCGCGCCACCGCCTCTGTGTGTGCGGCAGCTCCGCCAGGGGGCGCCGAGCGGGGCGGGGCGGGGCGGGACCAAGGGCGGGGCGGGGCCAATGGGCGAGCGAGGGGGCG
>VYZT01015242.1:24796-36004 GCA_013400735.1 Pomatostomus ruficeps | reverse complement strand
AACCTGGCCTAGAACATTTCCAGAGATGTGGTACCCACAGCTTCTCTGAGAAATCTGTTCCAGTCTCACATTACAAAAATACTTCTCTATTTCTCTGAAAGTTACTATTACTTTTGAGTCCCTCATTTCTAAAAAAATATATGAGTGCGATTTGCCTAAAATAGAAAATGGAGATTCAGCCTTTCTGTTACAGAAATTGTTTTTTCAATGCACAGCACCAGTGAAGAGCTGATCTCCTATTTCAAATTATCCTGCACAAAATATAAACATGTACTTTTTTTTTTTATTAAAACCTCCACATTTGTCTCTTTAGCATGTGGTTTCCTCCCCCCAGGTGATGGAGCATTTTTGTTTCTTCACCCTCTTATCACTTTGATGGAAGTGTTATTTGTCACAGTCACTGCCTCTGATTCTCAGATGGCTTCAGGGACTTGCGCATTTCCAGTTCTTCACATTCATAATCAGAAATCTTTTCAACAAAAACCTGATGATGCAGATCAGACTTTCTACTCGCTGTGACGATTGAGGAGAGAAAAAGATAGGAAACATATTCTATTTCATGGATTAACTGTTTTCAGTTTTCCTGTAAAATGTGTTCTCTGGTTCAATTTCACTTTGACAGACCAACTCCCCTGGACCTATTTTACCAATACCTAAAAATGTGAGGCGCCTTATTTTTGTATAGAAAAACAAGTCTACTTCAACCAAAATGATTAAGATTTCTTGGAAAAAGCAAGCCTGTCTGGAGAAGGTAAGGTTTTCTCTGTCCAGACTTTTCTCACACTTCAGCAAGGAAGGTATCACATGTGGTATATTTTAGCTTATTATCACCTAAGTTAGCTCTGTCAGTCCCAGTGGTTAATCAAGAGGTGCAGCTGAATCCTATAAGGCTGCTAAAATTTATTCTAAAACTTTGCTTTGGATTATAAGTGTTTTGAAATTCCGTGCATTTGCCTAAATTAAATACTGCTTTAATTAATCTAAATAATTATGAGTGTGCTTTCTCATATGAGGGATTTTCTTTCACCAGAACTAAGCTTGGTTGCAAATGATTTAAAGTCCTCTTAAGCCAAGTGGCAGAGCAGACTATGTTCTGTTGTTTGATGAAATGCAAAGAAGAGCACTACCTACCTGCTTGTAGGATTAATTAGTGCATACATTCCATTATTTTCACAGGTTTTTCCCCATCCAAATTTGAATAAAAGCCTTCTATTTGCAAGAAGCTCTCTTGCCCTGTCCTGCTTTGATTAGCCTGAGAGAGTATTCACACTTCATGCTCAGTTTTACCTACACATGGACATAAGTCAGGTGCTCCTTGTTTGCCTTGTCCTGCTTTTGTGGCTTACATTTTTGCCTTCATCCTAGTTCATATAACCTAAAAAAAATTCCTCTTCTTTTCTTCTTTCATTTCCCCAATGTTTGTGCAAAAATTTGTATTGACCTGAGCTACACTTACAGCTCATTGCTTTTATTCATTATTTGCCTATTCTCTTCATTTAAGCTTCCATGCCACTTCATGTCTCTGTTCTTTATCTGTGTTCTTTGGATAATGAGAGCCACAAAAGACATACCTGAGCCAGCCACCACCTTCTCTTCTGTTTCTGGTTTCACTGTGCTTAGTGAGGTGTTTGGGAAGACCGAATGGGTTTCAGGGGCTTATTTTTGTTCACTGTGCCCAGTTCTGACTGCTGGTGTCCTGTGGCCCCATTAGACTATGAAGAGCCAGCACACATCCTTCCTCCGTCTTCCCATAGCTTGGCGCTCGGTGTGTTGTGTGGCATTTTACAGATACATTAGCACAGAACTATATTAAGTCCGTGTCAATGAGTTATTAAAGCATTTTGTTCTAGCAAATCTGTTTTTCTTAGATACTCAATGTCCATGGGAGCAAGATTATGTTAGGTATGTGATATAGGTTGGCTTGCAGCAGGAGTCCCTACCTTTTAGGATTAGGCTGCAATCTCTGTTATGCAGTTTGGTAGATAGCAGCTAGTGACAGCTCTCAAAGGTGATAATCATATTAGCTGGTTTGCCAACTCCTGTAGCTCAAAAATGAGTGGGTTTATATCTTGAATAACTAAGTCAAATCAATTATCATTCATTAATATTCAACATCAACATTAAATCTCCATACATTACCTAAAGGGAATTGTGATTGCAGCACTCACATCCTCACTTTTTCCAGAAGAATTGCTCCTATTTATATGCCATTTGTTTATGGCACTCGAAACGTTTAATTTCATTGCAGCAGATCTCTCCCACGCCTGCCTTGACTTGATGTTTTTAAGTCAGTTGCTGACAAGCTCTCAAAGACCATTGTACTGACTTTACCTTGCACAGGTGCAGTTCTGGTGCTTCATCAGCCACAGCAGAACATATGTCTTGAACCTGATCACATGCAAACCCAGAAATTACAGTAGTTAGCTGCTAGCTGCTTTCCCCACCACAGTCTAGTACAAATACAAATGATTCTGAGAGGAGGTTCCTGGTTAGGTGACTTACCCTGTGTACTGCACAGTCTGTACATGTTTTATACAAGATGACTGAAAAATGAAATTTGGCCCATATTTAGTATCATTTAGACCTGTAAGATCATCCAGTCCAATATTAAAACCCATCCCAAAAGTCAGATGGGCTCCACCTAGTAATATTTAAACAAATCTTGCCCTTGGCATCCTTTCCATGGCCTAGAAATGGATGAGAATCTTTCTTACTTGATACACTTTAAAGAGATTTAAACAAACTTTTCTCTAGTATGGTCCAAGGATGCCTGATTCTCAGTATGGTGGGATGATAGCCCTTCTGCTTGTCATTTCTGTAATTCTACTAAAATCCTAAATCCTGAAATAGACACCAAAACCTGCATTTAAATGAATCTGTCATCACTGGTTCCCCAGAAGCAATGCTTCTGTTTATTATTGCCATTTTTAACAAGAGGAGAAAACATATAAGCTGAATGAATTGCCTTGTCTTTCCCTATTATCCATTAAGATACAGGATCTATTTCCTCTCCACTTAGATTCCAGTGATTTTAGTCCTGTAAGTTAATAGGGACTTAATTTCTGAAATGGGATTTTGATAGTTTTAATAGAAGAGATTGGAACATGAATAATTTTACATTCAGGATAAAAACAAAAGGAGGTTCTTTCTGTTCATTAGAGTAACAAACCCTCTGACGTGCTGATGTGTTAAAGCCAGAACATGTTTAGACTAAAGTGCTGAAACAAGTTAATTGGTGACAGCTGGTAAGAGAGTTAGACGAGTTCAGTTGTTTCTCCTGACATTCACTGAAAAGTGAGCAGAGGTGACATTTTGGCCCATAATAGCGATGAGATGTGAATGTAAGCCAAACAGTGGTTAGCTAACAGAACAAGGTATCCTGCTGTGCACTACAGGACTCACATGAGGTACTAACTGCTACACCAATTAAGTGACTCACAGATTGATATGTGATACATTGCAGCCCAATAAGATTGTGCTATATATTATTTGGTTTCTGGTTCAGTGATAAAAGTTATTGTGCTACCAAAGCAGCAGCTTCTTCCTTGAGATATAAATATAAAATCACTACTTTATGCCTGTTTTAAATTTTTATCCATTGGGACAGTCTTTTTATTTGAGTTGTACTGGAAAAAGAAATTGTCACCAAAAGTTGTTTTTCCAGATGTCAAATTTCTGTTATCAGGAACAATCTCCTTTTTTTTTTTTTCTCCCAAATTAAGTTTCTAGCCAAGAAGGTGTGCTCAAATACCAATATATAATATGAGCTTTTGTGTAGGCTATCAGGGTATTTTTTTGAAATTAGTTTAAAAACAGGCCATGACAGACCAATTACCTTGACAAAGGCAGGTGTGGTTCTCAGAGAATGAGCATGGTCCTTGATTTACCTGTAGCATTTTTATGTCAATCAATGTAAAGAAATTGAAGCACGTCATGAAAAGCAGTATAGAAGCTTATCTTTCTTCACAATAAAGTTATTGGAAGATGAAGAGATCAACTGGTGAATGAGAATTTGGAACCAATTCACTGGATATCAAGCTTTATGTAGACACATAGCTCACTGGCAGGTAGTAGCCAAATTATGATGAACTATGAGACCTATGGGTTCAAGGCCAGGTTGGAGGGGTCTTTGAGCAACCTGGTCTAGTGGGTGTCATCCCTGCCCATGGCAGGAGGGTTGGAACAAGTTGATCCTTAAGGTCCCTTCCAACCCAAACCATTCTATGTGTCTATGATAAAAAGTAGGTTAAGAAATTTTGAATAATTTCATGAACTGTGGCTCAGGTGATGCTGTTCCGCCAGAGAAAAATTCGTGCATCCCAACACAAAGTCCACAAGCCCATGCTGAAGACAAGCAAATTTCCATTCTCCTTTCTATTACTGGGGTCTATGTCTACATCCAGACCTATGTTTGGTGTTGACACATGAGATTAAAGGATAGGCAATGAGGCTGTTTATGTTCAACCCTACATTGTGTATAGAATATATATATATATGTAAGATACTCAGGGAAAATGTAATTGGAAGAGCTCACCACATAAATAGGTAATTCCATGGCCAGTGCACTGAGTTAAATCTGTTTCTCTTTTAACTATCCATACCTACAGTTAAATATGTCTTTTATCAAAGCATGTGATAGATCATGGATGCTCAGGTATTTCTAGAATGTTGGGAGCCAACAGCTGGAGCTGAAGGGCAAAGAAGAAATTAGCCCTGCATAGTAATATGTCTAAGAGCAAAGAGAGGCAGCTTGGGCCCTCCTGGCCCTGAGCAGCTGGTTGATAGCTGCAAAAGTATGCGAAGAAAGGGCCCAGATCCCTGACACTGGGTGGATTAGGAATATGCTGCATAATAGAAATGGGAGAAAAGCTTTTTCAACAGAAGAATTCCATTCCCTTTGCTTGTGTTGTCTCTGCTAATTGGGTGAGAGAGTGATAAAACCGTAATTTTTAGGACAGGATGTGCTTAGCCTGAATAATGTGGTCCCATAAGCCATTTGAAACCTGAGGTGGTGCATCACATACTTGTGAGTTCACCAGGGCCCCAATAATTTTTTACTGTAGAAATGCCAAAATATAAATAAATCTATGTTTAATCAGAGAAATGAGGTTCCCCAAATGCACTGTGGAATATATGACAGCAGAAAAATACATATTTAAGTTACATCATCTATGTTGTAAAAGAAAAGTGCCTGGAGTGTTTCCCAAAGATGATACCTTTAAAATACGACAGATATGTTGGCCTGCTAGGTCAAGAAAGTTGCAGATTGGGAAGAGATGACAAGCTGCTGCCTAAGGTTTGCTTTATGAAAGTATTGCTTCAAAGGTCAGTGACCAAGAGTACTACTTTTACCTCCTGGGGTTTTGTAGTAAATTCAGATTTAATGGCCAAAACTTGAAGCCTTGCAAAACAAAAGTGATAACTGGCTTCCATAATCTCAGCCCAGTTTGAGGGAGACAGGCAAAGTAGTCTGGGCTTTAGTTAAAATCCTAACATGTTGTTTTTTACTACCTGTTTCACAGGTTTTTTTCTTAGATAAAATACCTGTAAAAGTCCCCAAGTATGAATGGAAATCATGGTTATTTTTGTAGGAATCACAGAGTTCTTAACATCTAGCACAATACAAAGGATGCTGTGCAGGAAGAGCGTGGTACAATAAATGCACTTAATGAGCTGCCAATTATCTAATTAGCAAATTTTAAAATGGGTGGAGAGATTTAGAGAAGGTAGGGCCTGTTGCCATTCATATGCTTTCCACAATAAATGTCCTTTTGCACTCAGATTAAATTATTCATTTCAGAGAAGAACAGGGCAGAGGTGGACAGAAAGGAGCTGGTGCAGCACTGTGAGCGAGGATCTCTCTTACCTTTAGTCATCTGATGACTGTAGAGCTGCCTCATTGGTACTGCTGGAGAAAGGCATTTCAGGTCCTCCCACCCTCGGCTAAACAAACTAGGTTTTGGAGTCACTCGAGTGTGTCCTCGGACTTGAGAAAGCCCAGACAGTTTTTCTTTTTCACTAGAAACAACTTCTTAGAAAGCTCACTTAAATGAAAAAAAAGCCTGCTGATACCCTTTGACAACTCAAGGTGGCTGAGAGAAATCCCATTTTCCTCATATATCTATAGCTTTCTTTCTTTTCTTTAGGATTGTGTAACTATATGCTACTCTCCTTATCCTTATCTATATATATCTCTGACATGCTGAAAACTAGAATTTTGCTCCTACATGTATGTAACCAGAAAGCCATTAAGCATTACTCAGTCAATATTGAGCCTGCTGACAGCTGAATTAGCCAAAAAGCTTTAGAACTTCCTTCCTAGTGTGGGTGAACTCCAATGTCCTTACCATAACTGGGAAGAACAACAGGGGAAAAAATTGAAAACCTTAAATATACACCTATCTAGATTGTTTCTTACATGGAAAAATCTCAGTGAAACACATTTTAGAAAGACTATGGAAACCATCCCAAAAGCCTGGAGAAGTCAGTAGATATTGACTTAGGTTATTATAACGTTAGATTATTATAATGTTAAATCAATATTTAATAACCATGCATTGATGTTTTTTAAGTAACATGCACTGGGGATTTATTTTCTTTCCCGAGTATTCATTTCATGCTCTAGCAGAACTTATAGGCTTGAACAGGAGAGGACTCATACAGGTATTTATAAGTTACTTTAAAAGGTGTAGAAGACCTGTAATTTTCCAACACATTTTCTCAGACATTTTTATGTGTGTATTTTATCCTGAAAGCATTTTGCCTCTTGTTAGCAGAAAGTCTCTGGAAACATATTTATAACAAAATTTCCCCAGTTCAGCTGTCAAATACCTTGAAACAGCTTCCTTGTTTTCCTGTCCTGCTCTCCTGGTTTCCAGAAACAGTGGAGTAGTCTTCTATGGGATAAACAAAGTCATGATTTGTAGACACTTTCAGAAAAAATGTTAGTGACCCCAAATAATTCAAGTCAATGGTTTATGTGCTTAAGCACTTAGGCTGTTGACTTTTTTGTTTGTTTGTTTGTTTTCCCTAAGTGAATGAAATTCCAGAATGACTAGGTAAGAGTTTCAAAGTTCCCACATCAAAGCTTTTAGTGCCCCTTTTTTACACCATGTTTTCATATTTGGAGGGACACATGGTAATATGAGTTCATGTTTCTGCATTTCATATTTCAATATTTGCTTCTAGGATTATTTGAAGATACGATTTTTTCCCTATGATTTTGCAATAAAGCAGGTATTTACAACTCCTTACACGTTTAAAAATTGCAGGGTAGTTATAAGACCAGACAGGAAACTTCCTAAAAAATGAAGGAAAGTGAGGAAAGTCTGAACCACTCCCTGCGAAAAGGAATAATAGGAGGTGAAGAAGCCAAGGTAGGTAAATAATTGGGATGCTCAGTACTGCCAGTGTTTTGCTGTGGGAGGGTACTGAGTCTTTATGAACAGACCCAGGAACGAGTCTTTGCACAGTGCACAGTGGTGAGGCTGCTGCCCTCCTTGTCCCTGAAAAATGAGTAATTGGTGTGCCTGCCATCCCCAAGAACATTTGTTTTCTTGAAAGTGTCCCTTCTTCTGGGGCTGGGCTGGAGACAGGAGATGTTCGTGCTTGAAAATCCTGGAGTGTGTTCTTTCACTAAGTTTTCTCTTAATGAAGTGGTTTTTATTACTTGTCCCTTTTGGTTCCTCATCAGTTGAACACTGACTGGTTTGCCATTTGCCAGCTGTGCTGACATGCAGGTGCTGTGTTCCAGCTGTAAGAGAAACAAAACTGCTTGGTTTCTGCAGCACACAGTGTTGGAGGCTGTGCAATTTTTATTTTAGTTTTCTGGCACAATTTGCCCTAGGAGCCTTTTAATGGTGGCTGGGACTCTTCATTCTACTTCCCAGTCTGAGCATGCACCTACCCTCATGCAGCTCTTCATCGACATGAACTCTCCACAGAGGAGCTATGAACACAGAAAAGCAAAAGAATATTTCATAGGCACAAATTATACTTGCAGATGATTCTTTCCTGAATTTTATCCTCTGCTCGCTGTTAAAATCAACAATCTCTTTATTATTATTTCAAAACAGTGACTGCCCCAGGAGGGGGTGTGCTAAAACTTTCACACTCCTAATTCAGATTAAAAGCAAAAGCCCATTTCTTTGCAAGCAAAAGAGGTAAGTAATATAGAAAAAAGAATGAAAACACTATAATCTCTTCTCCTGATTCCCCATGTCAAGTTTTTGTTACCATCTGAAGTCTTGACTTTTTCTGGTTTTCAGAAGCAAAAGTGCAAAGTTTTAGTCACTTCTTATATTCCTGAAAGGAAGAACTGTCATGTTCCATGGGAGTGACTGGTGCTGCCAAGAGGGGTCTGGCTACCCCAGCCAGGAAGAACCACGTTGCAGCTGCTGGGAGGTGACAGGTTTTTTTCCTGCTGACATTCACCCTCATCAGAAGGCTGTCACATCCCGAGCTTTTAAGCTTTAGGCAGACCGTATTTCTTTGGACAGGGTTCCCTGATATAACCTTGATGGCTGGCCAACCATCTCCTGTGCTTTCAGAAAGTCTTATGCAACACACATACTGTGCCATGAAGGAGAAAACTCTTCTTCTTTGGTCATTAAAGATAAAAACACTGCTCAGACGTGATGGTGAAAAAAGCCTTTAGAAAAAAACAACACAATCACCCTGGTGACATTTTGGGATGATTTTTCTGTTATTTGTACTGCTCTAATACCTATCCAAATCATTCTATCTGGCTTCTTCCAAGCTATTTCATCAGAAATAAGCATAAAAAAATTATGACAAATGCTGCAGTCAGTTGTTACAGGGAATAGCAATCCTATGAATTTTAAGAAAAATTGAATGTTTTACGCACTAAAGAAGAGTGACATTCAACTCTTTGTCCTTTGAACAAATATGAGGATACCACAAAGAAGATATTAATACCACCATAAGTAAAAATACATACATTAATTTTACATAAAGGAAAAAAATTCTCAAGTGTAAGCCCAATATAAGAAAATACATGTCATGCTGAGGTCAAATGAGATAGTGGGTATGAGGAACAAAGCAGCAGTTGTGAAAACACATAATTTCCTTTCTGTGTTACGTGTGGGAAGTGAAATTGTACCCCCTTTCTACAGCAATTGCATCTGCTCCTGAACATCTCTTTCCATCCATAGGGTTAGTCTCTGAATTTTACTAGCACCTTTCATTCTCTTTTATTTAAAACAGGAAAGACATATGCAGCTATGTTTGCATTTTTCTTTGGAGAATCAACACGCTCTGGGGTGTTGGGGTTGTGCTCCCACTGCATCAAGACCCTTAGACACCCTTGCAGTAGCAATGACCCCATGCTGCTTTCTCCCAGACTGAGCAGTTTGGGATAACATTTTGGCTATTTGAAATGTTGTCTATGTGTGTGCACAGAGTGGTAGGATCAGCACAGACAATCTGGACTGCATGAAGGCCAGAGTGGAGCCAGACACTGATGCTTTCCCCCTGGGGGGCTACACTTGACCCTGACCCTTGCAGGGGCCTGAGCCACTGCCACCAAGACTCACAGAAAGGAAGAGGAGTGTGTGCAGCTGTAGGAGCACACCTGGGAAAAAGTGTGTCCTGGAGATATCCAACTGGAAGCAATTAGAGGGAGGCAGAGGACAGAGACAGGAAAAAACATTAGTGCATTTCAAACAATGTGGAAACAGTTTAGCTGCACAGCAACACATGTTAATACTACTTTGGCCCCACAGCTGCTCTCTTTTTCCAGTACTTCCTTACTCTTAGCCTGAGTTTTGCTTATTTTGGGGCTAAGTTCGCTTCCTTCTCTATTGTTTTGCATTTCACACAAGCCTGCATGAGTTAAAGCCTGCCTATCAGGTTGGAGACAGGTGGAAAGGAATCACTCCATCTTTCAGACAGGTTTTTTCCACAAGCTATTCTCCCATTCTTTCACCAGATATCTGCCTGGGACACATCCCTCTGCCATGTGCAGACCCCCACCTCCCCCCATGTGTGGTTCCCTGCTGCAATGGCTCCCTGGGACTGTGCCTTGAAGCCACCCCAAGTACTTGGCATCCTGCATGATTACTCATTCTCAATTCACATTTCTTTTGGGAAGTTCAGCCTCTCATTTTTTTCCTTCCACTAATTAATGTCAGAAATATTTTATTGTCATGCTGTCTTTATCCCAGCATTCCTCTAATTAGCTCGCTGAGTTATTTAGTGTGCATTTGAGGCTGTTCAGTGTTAATGAGCCTGTCAGTCACAGTCTTCAAAGACTCATAGCTTTAGAAAAGCCAGAGATGGAAAGGACCTATTAAAGATGGTTAGTCCCTGTCTCTGAAAGCAAGAGTCCTCCAGGCTTAGTTTAACCACTTGTAAAATGGGTAATGTTTCTTCTGGGCTTTGAAGGTGGCATATGTGTTTTATTCAGCTCAGCAGTTTGACTAAGGCAAACTTTGCATACTGAAATGGAAAGGTACTGCCATGTGTCAAAAGCACATGGGAAGATGATTCCTGATTCGCAATTACCCTGCTCTGCATTCTGGTCTTATCTTCACAGCATACCTATGCTAAAACTGCAATTTATATAAGTAATAAGTAATTTTCAAAGCTGTTGTGGTTTTAGTAGTGAGGAGAGGGCCATAAAGATGGCTCCTGTGAGAAGCTTCTGGAATTCTTCACCATTTCCAGCAGAGCCAATCTCGGATGGCTCTGAAGATGATGGACATGCCACTGGCCAAGTCTGGGCCAATTAGAAAGGTTGGTTACCAGACTTGGCAAGTCATCACAATCATGTTGGTGATGACATATTTAAGAAAAAATCAAAACAAAGTGTGCATGCAGCTGCTTTTAGTTAGAGAAGGAGGAGGATGTGAGAACATGTGAGGGAAAACAACATGGAGACACCAAGGTCAGTGGAGAAGGAGGGGGAGGAGGTGCTCCAGGCGTTGGAGCTGAGATTCCTCTGCAGGCCGTAGTGAGCCCATGGTGAGGTGGGGTGTCCCTCCCTGCAGTCCATGGGATCCATGAGGGATGCAGAGATCCACCCACAGTCCGTGGGTGAGGTGCTAACGTTGGAGCAGAGAGATGCCAGAAGCCGCAGTAGCCATAGATGCCAGAAGAAGCTGTAGCAGGTGCAGCCCAGTGAGAGACAGAGACCGAGATAAAGTCCTGCAGTTTGTGGAGGAGGTGACCACGCTGGAGCGGGTGGAT
>VYZT01015242.1:0-24488 GCA_013400735.1 Pomatostomus ruficeps | reverse complement strand
GTCACCCCCCCCCCCCCCCCTTCCCTCCTCTGCCCAGGTGTGGCAGGGGAGGGAATGAGTGAGCTGCTGCTGTGTGTGCCTTGCACTTGGCCAGGGTCAAACCATGATAAAAGCTTGCTAAAGTAAGAACAGTATAGCAGCCAATGAATCCTCTAAAATGCACATGGAATTTTTGGAAACCAACCACACTGTAACCAGGATGGTACACTTAGCCTCTTACCAGAGCTATCTTTTCAATTTAGATCTGTTTCATACATATCTCCTGAACTGGATTCATCCCGTATGTCTGCTGCTGTAGACTTTCATTGAGCCACAACTCCTCAGTGCTACCTTTGGCTGGCCCAACAAACCCTTCTCATTTTATTTATTTCAACATTTCAGAGGCTCAAGCCACTTGAGTGGCAGCTGGATGTCAGTTTCTGTGCACGGATGTCTCTGCTGCAGAAGGGGCCTCATTCTGTGGCTGCTCCATCCATCCGCAGTGCGGCAATACAGCCTTTCATGCAGGGAACTGATCTTGCTGTCTGCTAAATATGTGGCTTCACTGGCTGAGATGATTTGACAAGGTTGAAATTCGATAATCAGAGCTAAAAATTTGGCACTAGCACATCATGACAAGGGCCTATTTCCATGGGGACTCTTGTGTAGCAATTGATTCAGCTGCATAGATATTTCTGACAAATTGCAAATGTCCATTTGCTCTTCTCATCTCCTGTCTCAGCATCAGCACCATATTCATGACAAATGAGAAAAGCAGTGGCAAGGTCTTTAGAGAGATTTATGCAAGTGTGGTTTTTATTTGGAAGCTGCTCAGAGTCACTGCTGCAACTGGGACAAAAGCTGTAAAGCTCTGAGGAGTTCAGTAACATCTTAGCTCCAACCCCTCTGCCAGGCAGAGGAACTGTGGGGAGCTGTAGGGAGCTGTGGGGAGCAGGATCCTTGGCTAGAGATGGAGGGCTGGTTGCTCATGTTGCATTGCCTTAATGACATCAATGTCTGCTAATGTTTCCAAGGAGCTGTACCAAAAACCCTGCAAGACTTTTCAGCTTGTCACTGAAGTTATTAAACAGAGCTAATCCTCAAGTGGTTGCAATGCCATCAGGGAGCCCTGCACGTGAAATGCTATTTTCTCTCATCCAGCCCACCCAAACCCACCCATACTATTTTCATGGGGCTGTTGGGCTGCAAGGTCTTTTGGACTGCAATTCTTGCAGAGAACTGGAAGTCACAGAGCTCAGAGATGGACAGGACAGGGGACAGGATCCTTCCAGCCTATAGGAGTCCTGACAGCTCTCAGCTTCTCAGCTGCAGAGCAAGCCCATGACTTCCCACCAGCCTACACCAGGCAGAGATCAGCTTCTTTTCCTTTTGGCAGTCACCTCTCTTTGGTCTCATACCTACACATCAGCCTCCTCTCTGCAGACTATACAACCCCAATTCATTTATCTTTCCTCTTAAGCCATATCTTCTCCCTTTCTCCAATAATTTTATTTGGTCTTTTCAGCACCAAAAATTGATCCCAGAAATCCAGAACTGATCATCCCATAGCTGAGAGAAGCAGACAACTCTTTTCCTTGTTGGCAGGCTATTTTCCTCTTGAGGGCTGATGTTTGTCTGCTTTACTTTTCAAAACCATGCAATTCCTGCCTCGTATTCAGGGGTGATTGTAACTCAACCTGTTTTCTACCAAACTGTCTTGGGACATTTATTCCCAAGCAATCTCAGTAAACCCACGAGACTTGATACATCTGGCTTTCTTCTAAGTGCTTCCAGAAAGCTTTTTCATTGCAGGATCTTTTTGAGACCCAAAGGCTGGGATTTGCCTGGCTCTTCCCTGACATCTCACACAGGCTCAGCAGTGTTCCTGCCTTTCCCAGACTCCCAGGAGCTCATATATTTCACAGCTTCACAGAGCTCTGCCCTTGCTGCAGCTGCGATATGCCCTGAGGTGCATCTTGTCCCTTTGTCATGGGTATGAAATGATTAGTCAATTGATTTCAGTTAACCTTTTTACTAAGGGGAGCAAAAAAAAAAATCATTTAACAGTTGCAAGCAAAAGGCATTAGCACAGTCTTTTAATAGCTTTCCCCCTCTACTGATAAGGGATTATACTTTGTCTCCTTATTATTGGTGTTCTTACAGAAGCTAACAAGAAATCATGCTATGACCAGAGACAGAGATATCTCATATCATGTCTATTTTCCTGATTTCCCTGTTTTAGAGTTACACTCAGCAGACTTTCCTCTCTTGTCTATGTGTCACTTGACCTTGGGTCAATGAAGAACTCAGTAATCAGACACACTCATCTCTTTCTAAACTTCCCATAACCCCTACTCTCTGGGACAGTTGGCAGTTTTGTTTTTAAGAGCATTTCCTTAAAGAAACGTCCATCTACTCCATTTTCAGTTTAATTGCCTCCCATGAGATCTTACTACCAACTGCATGAGTCTATCAAAATCTGTTTTCTCAAAAGCCATTTTATCTTGCTGCTCTCCCACATGAAGCGAGGTAGTTCCATCCTGCCATAGTCCCTTGCATCTGGTCCTTTCCTTGGCTGAAAACAAAGATGAAGAAAATCTCCCCTCTCACGACTAGCTTTTGTATTAAAACTAAGTCCTACATGTTCTACTTCTTTCCTGGAGACAGTCTGTGCTTCACTCTGTCTCTTTGGGATGGGTTACATTCTGTTTTTTCTTAGCTCAAAGCTCCTGCCTTTTTGTCCTTGTGTACTGGTTTTAGCTGGGAGAGAGTTACTTTTTTTCGGAGATACTGTGTTTTGAATTTGTGATGAAAACAGACATACCGATGCTTTAGTTATTGCTGAGTAGTGCTTACACAGTGTAAAGGTCTTTTCTGCTTCCCTCACTGCCCTGCCAGGGAGTGGGCTGGGGGTGCATAAGAGGTTGAGAGGAGAAACAGCCGGAACAGCTGACCCCAACTGACTGCCGCAGTGCGGTTGGTAGGGGCACCGAGCGTCCAGCCGCAGTTCCAGGGGCTGCCGGGGCTGCTCCGAAGGCACGGGAGGGCTGGCGAAGTTCCTGCAAGGTTTCACCCAACCCACTGATGGTACAGGCATGCCGAAGAAGGAGAGACAAGTGGAGGGGCTTCCCAGATGGTTTATTTGGCACCGGGGTCGTGCTGGGGAAGCACTGGCACAGCGTGTTACAGTTACATAAATACCCACATGAGGGGGCGGGGGGAGGGTACAACACAACATCCAATAGGGGAAGAGAGCTAGGTTTGAATTTGGCAGGCTTTGTATAGGACTGTGCAATACAGAGCCCTCCAGGAAGGGGAAACCAGATACCGAGGCAGAGGGAGGGGGCAGCAGCGCCTGGCTATGAGATAAACTGAAACTTGGCCAACAGCACACCGCAACAACTGACCAAAGGGATATTCCAAACCATATGGTGTCATGCTCAGCAGTAAAACAGGGCATGGGGGATGGACTAGCAGGGAGGTTGTTCGGGGCTGCCATTTCTCCATTTCTTGGGATCTAGCTGAGCAGCAGTTGGTTGGTGGTGAGTAATTGTGCTTTATTTGCATCATTTGATTTTCTTAGTTTAGTTTTGTTTCCTCCACCTTTTTATTTTTGTCGGGTTGTGGGGATTTATTTTCAGGGGGGTATGTTTTAGGTTTTTTGTGGTGTTGGTTGGTTGGTTGGTTGGTTGGTTGGTTGGTTGGTTGGTTGGTTAGTTTGCTGGTTTGTTAAGTTTTTAACTATTAAACCACCTTTATCTTGAACTGAGATTTTTCACTCTTACCCTTCTAATTCACTCTCCCATCCCATTGGAGGTGGGAGTGAGTGAGTGGCTGTGTGATATTTAGCTGCCTGCCAGGGTTAAGCCATGACACCCTGCCAACCAAATTCTCATTCATCTCATGCCTTGCTGCTGAACCTTCAGTTTGCTCATGTGTCTAAGTCACACATGATTAGACGTAATTAGTCCTGAAAAATTTATGCTCAAGCAATGAGTTGAATTGGAAGCAGCAGAATGACTGTGATGGAAGCGCTTGTTTAATGTATCAAGAGCAAGGTCACAGTCAGTCCTAACTTGTTTGCATAGATAGATACAGACAGGGCCTCTTCTTTGCAGGTTATGTGGCAGGGTTAGTGAATCCCTAGAGCTGGCTCACAACTTGGAAATGTGTGTGGGAAGGGTGTGCACAAGTCTTTCTCTACCTTTCAGTATCTTCATGCCCTTCATGCAGAGGAGTGTGCTTCTCTGTCTGGTGACCACGAGGTGCTGGATGCAGCTGTCAAGGAAGAGGAGAACAAGGTCTTGTTTTCAGGTCTGCTGAAAGCTCTCAGGTACAACTGCAGTCCCTGCAATCTGTCCTGGCAGACATGAGGGACATGCCATTTCACAGACACAGAAGAAGAACATGGACTTCAGGTGATGTCTTTGGCATGGCAGCATCTAGACTGTCCCTCTTGTAGCAGAAAGGCTCAGCCTTGTAGATCGTAAGAGAAAGCAAGGCAAACTTTCAGGCTTTCTCCACTGAGGGAGTAGGTGTTAGTTGGCCAGGTGTTATCAACTTTCTGTTCAATGGCTCACAGGAGAGTCTGGTGTGGTATCTCCAGAGCAGGTTTTAAAATCTGTGCCTCAGGTTCTTCAGTAACCTTAAGACGATAAGAGATTTCAGAAACAGATGCTTTGTCTTCTTGGTTAGCATAAGTTAGTGAGCAGCCTCTTTGCAGAGGGTGCTTTTCAGCTGAGGTTTCATTACTCTGAACATTAAAATCTATTGAGAACTTTCATCTGCCACCAGAGGTCATGCCACTGTTTTCTAGCATGTTGAAATCTTCTTTGCTGTTCAGTTTCTGATCCTCTGGCATCAGAGCATGTGTAATGCTGGTATCCATCTCCAAACAAGTGTTATAGTTTGACTTAATAGATTCTGTTTAGACAGATGGACTTTTGTGATGGTGCAGTTGTATACAGAAAAGGCTTCTGGAGGAAAGAGAATGCAAGAGGAGTTTTAGTAGGTTTCACCTATTTTCACCTCTTTCCTGAAGGGCTTAACTTGTGTAGCCCAACACGCTTACAATAAAAGTGGATATAAATTAAAATGTGATTACATGTTTGTAAATGCACAGTTTACATTTTGGCAGTGAGTTTTTGCTTGCTTACATGGAAATTTATCCAATAGTGGAAGCTGCTGGTGAACAGGATCTATTTTGTTTAGATGCAGCATTCCCTCACATACAAGGATACAGTCTTAGACACAACTCCCTTAAAATCAACGCACAGTTTTAATAAAAATGGTCTTAACCAAAGGCCTTTACAATCAATTTTGTACTTTGCTTGCAGAATACTTTGACTTCAGCAATTAATCCTAGCCTACCCCACTCTCTGCTGTAGCAGAATCCGACCCAGTAGCTTTGCCACAGCTTTAATAAAACTGTAAAAAAGAAAAAAAATCAAGTTCAGATGCTTATTTGATACATATTAAAACCTTCAAAGCACCATTGTAATTGTAAAATGCTAAACAATCACAAGAACACACTGAATTTACAGTAGAAGGAAACACAAACTTTACATTTGTATCATGAGAGGAATTAATGAGTTAACTTTGAATTAACTGCTGCTTCTCCAATGGTTGTAGTCTCCTAGGAATAACCTACTTAGCACTACAGACTTGATTTTGTGTGAATACATACACACTCACATTACTTGTATATCAATCACAACTCTAAGGTGGTTTTTAGCCTTCCTAAATATAAAAAAACACATTGAGTTTTGCCTCCTTAACTGAACAATTTCTACTACTTAACTTACCAAAAGAAATGTAATAAAGGTGAGTTCAGTGAGCTTCTATTTAGCATAATGAAAATTAAACTTTCTGATTCCTTTTCGCTAGTAAAAATGAATAAATTGAAAAATAAAATGACATTTCCTGCTTCTCTAGATTGTACCTCCTACATTTATGATGCACACATTTAGATGTAATCACATAATTCCAGGACTCTAATCAACAATAATGAGAAATAATGATATCAATTGTCAACAAGTTATTTGAATAACTGAGTTCACATATAGGAGAAGTGAGGCCTTCTGTAGAACCAGATTGCAAATCAAATTTTCTAATTTGCTTTATCTGATGAGTGGGGGGTTTTTTTGGTTTTTTGTTTTTTTTTTTTCATTTCTGGTTTTAGGGATTTTTACTAGATCCAGAATTGTGATAACAAAAGATTCAGCAGTATAAAAATGTATGGGGGAAAAAGAAACATAAGAGCAGGAGGAAAAAACCAAATCTGTTTCTTAGTATTTCTCTGTACAAGTTTATCAAATCCCTTTTTTGCTAAAATTAGCTGGAGAAAATTACAAGAAATTTCAGTAGCAAAATCCCTGGTTTCACTATGTGAAATCCTGCACACCAGAAACGAAAGCAGTGGTATCAGTGCTCCAGGAGCAGAATTTTGTAAAATGAATCACCACCACCATATTAAGAGCTTCCAATCTTGGTTCTCAAAAAGACCGGACCCTTGCAAGCTTGGTTTCAAGGACCCAGAAATTCTGGAACAGAGCTACATTCTGGGCTGAGACATCCTGTGAGCCCGCCCCCTCTCCTCTGCTTGCAAACTCTGCCCTGAGGAGGTTCATCACTCCCATCTGGCTTCATCAGCCTTTCCTTGACAAGGATGGATCTGTGTGTCTGACTTGGTGCACCTGACCCAGAAGCCAAACTCGGATTAGCATTTGGATTCCAGCCTGTGTCACACAGTTTGCATGATTCAGCTTTACAGTTTGGATTCAAACCCATATGCAGTGGGAGCTATATTTTTTATTGTAGTGGGTTTGTTTGGGTTGTGGTTTTTGCCAGGTTTTTTTGTTGTTTTAGGGGGGTTTTTTTCACTTCCAATAGATAGTTCGAAAGACATGGCCTTTCCCATTGGCATGCATTTTTCAGAGTATGCCTGAAGAGCTGAGTAAAGGCCTTTGAAGAACTTTTTCCAAGAAAATGCCACATAATTTTTTGTATTTCCAACTTTAGCAAGCTGTGTAATTAACCTGTGGAGTTCATTGAAACAGAAGATAAGAGAGGATAAGGTTGCATCTATGTGGACTATAAGAACATCTGTAGTTACGAATAAACAGTCCTCTCCAAAATGATCTTCAATGATATTTTCTATAATTCAGTTACTGATGGACAGATATTGGGGAGAAGCTTCCACGGGGTAGAAGAAATCCCAGCTGTGGCACCCATCTCTGAAGCACCTGGTACACAGCTCTGCAAGAGAGCAGCTACTGAGTTAAATGGACTACTTGGGCAAATGTTAAGTTTACAAGACTACATCCAGCTGAAATCCCCTTGCAAGTGCATGTGAGATACCAGCAGCTTTTCGTTGCTACTGCAGCTGTTAGCAAAGATGAGGGTTAGGCAGATTTATGCCACAGTGATATGAAAGGAAACTGTTTTACTCCCTCTCCCTTCCCCTGCAGACAAACCCAGAGATTTAAGTTGTTCTTCTTCCAATATTGTAATATTTTCACGTTCACCCTCTGTAACCTCCCTATAAGACAGGCAACTTTGCAAAGTATTCATTGTATAAGCCAATGTTCTTAAAAAATGAATGTCAGAAGTTAGATCCCTGAACAGGCAGTCTGCATTGCAAGCATCTGAGTTCCTACTGCTTCTCTGGCCTTCAGGAGCACTCAAATCCTTTCAAACTTGAATAATTCAGTGAGATGTTTACTATTGACCTGGTAAAGTTACAATAGATACTTTAGTTTAGAAACCTGGGTTGTCTCACAACTACTAACAAAATTAATTTACATTGTCAGCAATAAGATAGCATTTTCATTTATAAGTATAGCATTTTATAATAGCATTACATTTACCAAAATAGAATTGCACCTGGTGTGTTAAGATTGCACACAAGGTACACAAAATTCTTCCTTATTTGAGTAGCACTTTTATTAATTCTGGCTTGTATCCCAGCTGAGAATTGATGGAATAACAGACTCAGTCTTTGCTTTCCTAACCTGTTGCAAGAGGCTGAAATGTTATGGTTAGTAGCTTAAACATTGTTATGAAAAATTTTTGCCCATTATGGCAAAACTGTATAAAGAAGTTGTGACCACCAAAGCCCGCCCCTCCCTGAATATGCCTCCTGACTGGAGCTTTGGACTGAGTTAAGATGGATAAGGGAACCTGAGGTAAAATAAAGGTGACACTGTTGTTCAGTTATCTCACACTGAGGAAGAAGTAAACAAGGCTGAGGGAGAACAATGTATCCACAAGAAAGCCAAATCCAACAGCTGTCCTGAAAATTGGTTCTGTCTGGGTTTGGGGTGGGAGAGGTCATAGCCCACTGGCAGGGGAGGAGATTTTCGGGTTTGTGGCATACCCTCTGGTCAGAGGCACTGAGCACCCACCCTCCCTTACGCACACCAGCTCAGCTGTAAAACCCCCCACCCCAGGAAGGCCACATCCACGGCACATTCATGTGCGGGACAGCTGAGGGGGTGTCATAATCCATCCAAGACCCCTGAAGTGCCCTCCAGGCTCATTCCTGAGGCCTTGCACCAGGGGACTGCACGTGATCCAAGTGATGCAACAGATCCAGAGTCTGCTGCAAGAGACAGTGTCAAACTTCCCTCTGCCTAGGGAGGTACCTGGGCATTGCCACCTGGCCCAAATGTGTATTAATCCATTGGATTAAATGTTTTGGGGAACCCTCACTGCCAAGAAGATGAGAAGAAGAGGATCAATGGGACACCATCAGGATCCAGAGTGATGATACTTTCTACTTCCTGTCACTCACTTTCTCTCCCCACCCTTTTTCTATTTCCTTTTCTCTCTCTCCCTCACATTTACTATTAAATAAAACCCATATTATTGACTTTGATATATAGTCTCGTTTGCACCTTAATTCGGGCAGAGGCACCTTTCTAACAATTTTAATAACCGGATTGTAACATCTACTCTGGAGGAGTTTACTAGACCTGATCTTTTACTACTGGAGATTTACCTGCAAGATATAGACTTGTCATGAAGCTGTCTATTGTCTTTTACAGTTTGAGTGCAGATACTTACAAATACAATCCTTCTGCAAAAAACCCAGATGCAGTAAATTGATGAATAACAAAACTTGTGAAGCTCAGATTTAAAGTAAATTTAAGGATAATGATTCACCTCAACAAATATTACTTGAAAGTAGATCTTTAAGATATTTACTCTCAATTATTTTTGCCTTCCCTTTATTAAATTCTGTTACAAGTTCTCTTAGCATACTCATCAGCAACAATTAAAGAAGATGTATTTTCATCAGAATTCTGTTCCACCTTAAATCCATTGTTTGGAAATGGTGTTTGCATTCTTGCTGAATTCCTGCTGAGGGGAAGTAACCCAGAATCAATACTTGTACTACAATGACTTTCACCCTGAATAGTTGAGGTCTTCAGGTTCTCAGTTTTCAGCGCTACCACTAAACTGCGATGACTATTGCTGCAATGGTCTGAATGCAAAATACCAAATATTTCTGAAAGTTAAAACTGACATTCTCATCTCACAGTTTGTTCCCTTAAAGTGAACTTTCTCTCCCTTGAGAGGTGCTAAGAGAGAAGCCTTTTCAAAAGTATGTGCCATAGCGACTACTTGAACCTTACTCTGGGAACCCAATAGAAGGTGAATGCTGGTAAAATAATAGAGAACTAAGAACAAAAGCTTGGTCAGAAACTGTGGCAAGAGCTGTGATAAATAGACTGGATTTGTTCTTCAAAGTTTGTACCTGCAGGGAGTAATTTGAATAAAATGCCTTCAAATTTCATCCCAGTTCTGCTGCCTTTACTCATAATGGCCGCACTTACTGGAAGACTGACAACCTCACCCAACACAAGCGGAGTTGAAATTTTGGTCACATATCCTGTTTATGTCCCCTCCACTGCATTTTATTTTAAAGTAGATTATGACAGTTAAATAAGAAAATAAGTTAAAATTCATTAATGGGACCAAGATGCTAAAAGAAAAGTAACTATTTGAGGTTTGGCTGTGCAGTGCTCACTGAAGGTAGGACTCTGCCATCATGGAGAAGGAGTCACATATCTCCCCTCACAGAAGAAAAATACCTGACATCTTACAGCATCTTAGAGCAAGAAAGTTGCATTTATAGATGATTGTTGTGGATAGTAAGATGCAAGCACCTGAAAAGTTATTCTAGAGGAGTCTTAGAGGCCTTTCAATATAAATGTGTAAGATGCCATTGGTGAACACAGCATCTCTCGGGCACTTTTCATTGGGATTCTGAATCCCAATTCAGTATTACTAAGTATTTCTGCAAAATGAAATGCAGAAGCAAGTTTAACGCTACAGCTTGATTTTCCAAACACCGTCAGCTTAGAAGAAGATTTTGGTTACTGCATTAACGTGGCCTTATTTTCAGGACTGCTGCTGAAGTACAGCTCCTTCTGATTCCCATGCCCTGAACATCTGCAAATCTGGAACCTTTTATTTTGATTTCTCAGAATGGGTTTAACAATCTGCTTTAGGCTTAAGGCTTCAGTTCTCCTAAAGGCAAATAGGGCATAATTAAAACAAATACTGACTTCCTTTTCTCACCAAATATATGGAGGCTGATACTCCCCATGATGGGCTGGACCACTGGAAGGTTGTCAGTTGAAGTGGTAGAAGCTGTTTTGTTGTGAGATATCACATACTACATTCTTAAATACCAAGAAAAAAAGATACTCGGGAGCCAAAAGGCTCCTGCATGATCACTGGGTCGTGCATCTCCTGACGTAAATCTCACAGAAGGAAGAGGGCAAAAGGAAATCTCCCGCTGTGGTTCCCTGTGTAATGGTAGCTGCCTCCTTGCAGGATGAGCAACAGATAATTCCACAAACTCTGTGCATCACCAGGAGCTCATAGGAGACCTGAAAATCTAGAGAGACTATAATTACATTAACACTGATAAGGAGAACAAACCAGGAACAAAGCTTGAACAGTACACCTTGGCTGGCCCCAGTGCTGAAGTAATAGTTCATTTTCTGCTGGGTTTTGGGCCATTTTAACCAGTTTTCTCCTGTGCAAAACAGGGGTATACTTCATTCCAGCAAGAGCCCAAAGACATTATGGATGAGACTGCAGCAGGTTTGGCTCCTTGTGCCCCACACAGTCCTTGGATGCCATCCTAGCTGCCTATGCTCACTCAAGCACTCTTGTTTGTCCTTCTGCCCCATATAAAGGTATGCAACACATGTCCTCAGTGTCAGGCTATAGAAACAGTATTCTGGTGACCTACAACACCAATATAAGGTACTTTGAAACGAAAAAAAATTAGTCCAAAAGAGTGTAGTCAGGTATTAAAGCCACAAGGCACTGGGTAGGACCTAGGAACCACTTTGAACCAAAGGCTTGTAGATATAGCCAGCTCTGTTCTTCTCTGCTCTGCACTGTGGTGAGCCCTAAGCCATGTAGGCAAGAGCCAGCTGATGCTCTTTGGCCTCCAGACCATGTGTATCCTCCCTGGCTGTCTTCCCCTTGGTAGTGTAGACATAGATGGTGAAACCTAGAGCTCCCACAAAGGAGCCATCATGTCAGCTTCACCCACTGGCCACAGCTTCCACAAGACTCTGCACTTCAAAACAGCATGGATTGTCCTACTTTCCTATTTGTAAGCCTACCTGGGACAAATAAGAGCTTTCCCTAGTTAAATTCACAAGCTGGAAGAGGTAGCAAATGACACCAGCCATTTTTCTCCCATGTGAAACCAAGAAGCTTTGTGAGCCAGAGTCCAGACTTCCAGACTCTCTTATCTATGACACCAAAATGGCATCCTGTAGTAAATATCAGTGCAGAATTTTGTTGTACAAGAAGTTCTTAGATATCCATAAAAAATTAAAATGGGTAAAAGCTCATTGACATTATATCTGCAGGGTTAGAATACAGTGGAGTTACAGGCAGAAATTGTGGAACAAACATTACACTGAGGTTCACTACTTTTTTTAAAGGTTCACTTATGGTGATGGTGAGGGAATAGTGTTCCTATGGATAAGACAGCATGTTCCTTACAAACCCTCCATTTGCACGCTCCTTCCTCCAGGAGATGACTGAATCTCATTCCCAGAAAACAGTCTTTGTCATTTTTATCCATACTTCTCCAGAAAAGCAAAGCAAAAAAATGGAAGGTAGAATTTCTTCTTTGTTTCTGAAGAATTTTTATTTTTGCTTTTTAACTCTTTATGGTATTTGCAAACATGTTTTGCCAGCTTCATGGGAAAGACACCCACGGACTCACTGCATGGGGGACTGGCAGAATGTGGGGAGCTGCAGTGCAGACTGGTCTTGCTATTCAAACAGCTTTGACTGCTGGAATCTCCTCTGGGCACATGTGCAAGCTCCCTGTGCAAATGCCAGCTGAGCGCTCACCTCTGTTCTTCCAGCCACACACATGGACATCACGCTGAAATACTCCTGTGCCGAGCAGCCACCTCCCCTGAAGGTAGCCTGGGTGCTGGCAGAATCTTGCTGTGCCAACAAGCCCTGGGAAGAACCCACCCCATGCCCAACACTTGCTGATGCTCAAACAACTTCATTTCAAACTGGAGCAGGTACCCCAAAACTCTGTACATGTTGCGCAGAGCTGACATATATGATAGAGACCTGGAGACAAAGGCTCTATGGTGAGAACACCAGCACATCTCTCCTCAGCTGCTGAAAGACAGAAGCAATTTTCAGCAAATACCAACCTGGACAGGGATTTAAACCTTCATTATGGTAAGTCCCGTATCTTCTCAGCAAGCCTCTGAATAATTTAGTGCCCTGGTTCCTTCTGTCATTTCACATAAGATATTCAGCTTTTATGGAATACAGATATGAGAAACTAAGTTTTCAGTTCAAAGATGTTATTCTGAAATAAAAGTGAATGAGAGACCAAGAAAGTATAACTGAAGAATCTGTTTTGAGTGAGGTATATTTGTTGTCTTTTTAGGCCTCCCACAGACAGCTGCATGTGACTCAGAAAGATGCCCAGCTGTTCACTTCATGAACAAAGTAGAGGATAAAACAAAGATCTTGAGTGACATATTTTCTTTTGCAAGCACAAGGTCTTCTGCTTTTTGGTAGCAAATGTTCATTTGTTTGAGGTTTAGTGTCCCTCAGATGCCAAAGAAAAAAGAAAAACAGTTCCCAGGGAGTGACTGTTTCTCTATGAAGTACTTAGGGCTGTATATCAGAATGTTCAGGGGATTATTAACATAGAAAATTAGAAAGCAGAGTTTCAGGAGAAGTGAAGAACGGCATTTTAATAGGACCAGTGAACCAAACCAGCACTGCACTCAGTAGAGTAATTTTGTCTTTATCACAGCATTCAGTATCAAGAGTAAACTATTTTTCAGAAGCAATTAAGCAGTATCCAAAATGTCTTATATTAGAAAAACAAATTTTGGTTTCTGAGCAGCAAGAATCACCTGGCTTTTGTCAACTCTTATGTTTATGACTGTATTTCCTCTTTGCTGATTGATAGCTCACAGAACCAAGAGAAGTGAGGAGAAGGAAGGTGAATTTTTAGCAATTAGAGATGAAAGACTATGAATCTGTAATGCCTAAAAAGAGGGGAAGAAGAGATACAGAAACACTACAGAGCACGGTTAGAAATCCATCAGACACAGATTTTGCTTAAGTCCTGCAGTAGCAAGGCCACAGCTATTCTGTATTCTGTTTGACTGGAAGTGCTGAAAAAGAAAACCAAGCTGGATTATACTCAGCATTCCTGAGAATAACTGGAGATGTGGGCAGAACTCAAAACCACACATATAAATGTGCATAAATACACACAGAAATTATATCTCTCTGGTTGATTTTAAAAGCTTTTCTCCAGGAGCATGAAGAGTCAGTAAAAGACTCTTAAAGCCTTATAAATCTCCTGGACTTGAAAACCTGACTTTTCAGCATCTCAGTGTTTATAATATCATTTTCAATTCTGGGTTTAAGGAAAATGTTCCCTCTGGTTCAATACACTGCCAGAAAACATGAATTTCATTCTGTGTCTTAACAGCAGCGAGGAGGAGAAGAAAACAAATGGCCAGAAGAGAGAGTGAAATCTGTGAGACTCTCTGGAGATAACATGCTGAAATTTGTTCCAAATATAAAGGGTTCAAAGTTCTTCTACCAGGCATTGGTCATCTGATAGCCTGTACAAAATGCTGGTACACTTCAAATGGGCATTGATGGGATTCCCAGGGTGCCTAGAAACCTCTTGAAAGACACTTGCCTTGGCTTGAGGTTGCCTTCATATTTTATCATTAGAATCCACCAAATTGTCATAGCACAGCTGCACAGCTGAAAATAATGCAATGCCCGAGGCACAGTCCTGTGAACCCTTGAAAATGTTTTCTGTGTTTCAGCAGTATTAGGTATTTAAATACCTTTAAAAATAGCCATGTGTCATTTACCACAATAAGCATGTGACCACCTCCGCTGATTTGGTCTCTGGTTTGCTTCCTTCCCTTGGATCCATGAGAGAGGTGACTACCAGAGCTGAGGCTTGTGTAGCCAGAGCCAGCTGTAAAATCATAGAATAGTTTGGGTTGTAAGGGACCTTTAAAGATCATATAATTCCAACCCCCCTGCAATGAGCAGTGACAACTTCAACTAGATTAGGTTGCTCAGACCTCCATCCAGCCTGACCTTGAGTGTTTCCAGGGATGGAGCAATCCCCAACTTTGTGTGGAACTTGTTCCAGTGTTCCACCACCTTTCTTGTGAAAAATGTATTCCTTATATCTAGTCTAAATCTAATCACTTTTAGTTTGAAACCTTTACCCCTTGTCCTGTTACAACAGGCCCTAATAAAATATCTGTCCCCATCTTTCTCATAGCCTCTTAGGTACTGGAAGGCTGCAATAAACTCTCCCCAGATCTGTCTGTTCTTTAGGCTGAACAGCCCCAACTCTCCCAGCCTGGCTTCATAGGAGACATGCATTTTTGTATCCCTGCTCTGGATCCCCTCCAGCATGTCCATGTCTCTCCTATGCTGAGGTCTCTAGAGCTGGATGCACTACTCCATGTGGGGTCTCATGAGAGCAGAGTAAAGGAAGAGACTCAGTAGAGGGGTAGAATCAACTTCGTTGATTTGCTGGTCATGCCTCTTTTGATGTAGCCCTGGATACAGTCAGCATTCTGGGCTGAGGGGGCACACTGTCTGGTCATGTCTGGTTTTTTATCCACCAGCAGCCCCAGGTGCTTCTTGGCAGGGGTCTTTCTCAAACTCTCATCCCCCAGCCTTTGTTGATACTGGGGGTTGCCCTGACCCAGGTGCAGAACCTTGAACTTGGCCCTGTTGAACCTCAGGAGATCCCCATGGGGACACTTCTCAAGCTTGTTCAGGTCCCTCTGGATGGCATCGTGTCCTTCATGTGTGTCAACTGCACCACTCAGCTTGGTGTCACCTGCAAACTTGCTGAGGGTGCCCTTGATTTCACTGTCTATGTAATTTATGAAGGTATTAAACAGTACTGGTCCCAGTATAGACACCTGAGGGACACCACTTGTCACTGATGTGAAACATGGAANGGCTCCAGCCCCTGCCCAGCTCCGTTCCCTGGCCTGGACACGCTCCAGCCCCAGCACATCCCCACTCCCACCTGGCTTGGTGTCACCTGCAAACTTGCTGAGGGTGCCCTTGATTTCACTGTCTATGTAATTTATGAAGGTATTAAACAGTACTGGTCCCAGTGCTGACCTCTGAGGGACACCACTCATCACTGATATCTATCTGGACATCAATAAGACTCTGGACAATGCAGAAGGCTCTGTTTTTGCTTTCAAAATCAGAGCAAATCAGGCAGCTGATGATCATCAAGCACCTGGAGTCCCTATCAGTGGACAAAGCATGAAGTCCTTCCTCAGCTCTTTAGCGGTGCATCAGGGAAGATTTCAAGACTTTCCCTTCTAGCATTCTATAACCCTGTCCATCTGCTGCACATACATAACAGGAAAATAAAGATTTATTGAATAGTTTATTGAGCTCAGGCAAATCTCACATGGACATGTGCCTTTGCTGGAGCAATTCACCAGAGTAATGAAACCTCAGAGCTCATACTTTACACATGGTGTTCTCCAGCCCACTAAACTCATCTGCAAATTTGCATTGCAACAGTCAGAGGACATTGAAGATCAGTTTGTTTTAAAACACAGGGCTCTAGTTTACCAAGTAGTAAATACTTAAATTATATTGTTGGGGTGTGTGTTTCCCTGACACTGTATTTGTTTAGCTCATGTCTGCTTTGCCTGGAAATATTCTTTAACTGACAACATGAGAGGCTGTATCCAGCCCTCTATTAAAGATGCTGCTGTCAGAAATGCAAACAGAAATCTACAAAAAAGGCTCACTTGGGGTATCTGACATTGTTGAACAGATTCCTTTTTATGCTGTTTGATTAGTCTTTTGGAGCAGGACTTTGTTGAATTGGATCAGCCAGAAACAGAAGTCCTAAGGGCAGACAGATCTGTAAGAACAGAGTGAGGCAATACATTGGTCAGGAGCATACATTTTGCAGGAAGATGGCTAAAGAAAATAACAGAGTCTCCATGTACCCAGTTTGATTCCAGAGCCACATACAGGTGCTACCAGGCAGCCAAGAATGTGATCTTTGAATCCAGACCTGGAGAACATGTTTTCAATATTAGGTGAAATATAATGTTCAAGGTCCACCTCTGCTTGTTAGAGACCTTGGCTGGAATCCTTCAACTTCCTCTGAAAATTCCAGACATAAGCTTTTACTAAAATGAGAATTAAATGCTATAGATATTGGCTACACATGCTCTTCTCTGCTTGTGGTCCTTGCCATAGTTGTGTCTTCAGTTTTAAAAGATGATTATCTAAACCTTTTCTCTGTGTTCATTCTCACAGCAAGTATGCACTGAGCAAGGCTTTATACTGTTGACAAGATTAAAAATAATAATCAAAGAACCAGAATGAGAAAATAATTGCTAGTTGGGGACTTAAATTCCATTGTGGGACAACTCTAACCACAGAAGCACTCAGGAGGCTATTGATGAGCGAAAATGTCAAATTTAGCACTGCAAATGTGAGGCAGTTTTAAAAGGTTTATTGAAAAAATGATATAAACTGGCATATGAAAATGAAACAAAGAGGGACATGACTCCTGATGCATCAAGCCCGTGACTATGAGGGATCTAAACTGCAGCAATCAAGCCTTGTCACGCATCCATGGGTGATGATATGTTTCCCTACTCTTATCCTTTCTTTCTTCCTTTCTTTTCCCTTATACGTGTATTTGAGTGATACTTTAATGCTTTCATATTGCCATGTTAGTACAGATAATAATAACCAAAATGACTACATACTTGCCTTCCATTGCAATCAAATTGTTCTAAAATAAACCATATATATTTATATCTCTGTATTTACAAACACTGATCATTCAGTGTTGTTTCAGTCAAATTCTCCCCAAGGAATCTATTAACCAGGACCTGGGTTACCCTCACTTTCAGGGGCAGGTTGTAAGAATGTGTCTGTCTGTATTTTATGTGTGTGTGCTAACAGGGAACACATGCTCAGCCTTGCTGCCGGCTGAACCTGGGCTTGCAGTGCTGCAGCAGCCTCACATATTCAACCATACCTGTCAGATCTTAAAATCATCATGAAGGATTTTTTGATTGTATCTTTTGAGCACTAGAAGAAGGATCATAGCTGTGACAAACACTGTCTCTCAGTCTGCAGGCAAGACTACAGTAACGTGGCAGGTAAGATTTTGATGTTCTCCCTTGTCAGCAGTGCAGATGCTGCTCTTCTCCCTGTGTTTCAGTGCAGGTTCTCCAAGAAGGGGGCTCCAGCAATTTAAAAGAGGTCTCAACCTTGAATGCTAGTTTGGCTCCTAAATTTCTCAAAACAGCATGACAATGAGCAACCTCTTGCCAGAGTTTTTTGTCTCAGGTGTTAGATTGCACAACCTTAAGAATTACCTTGCCTTTTGGGAGTGGGGGAGAAATTGTCACAACTATCATCCATCATTAAGCGCTCTTCTGCAGCAGCTGCAGGTGTTCAGACATCCTAATGTGTCTTTATGTTCAGATACTGATACCAGTGCCTCCACTGTAAGAAGCAGTTCCATCTCTCTCCACTGGGACTTGTCCCTCCATGTTACACCACTTCTAACTTGGTCAAATCTCAACTGAACAATGTCAGAGTTAAAGCAGTTTATTTATCATCTTATCTGCCAATAAATTGAGAGAGATTTGCAATAAGGGTGTTAGTAGGAACTTGGAGCTTGGCAAATAGGAAGCATTAAGGAAAAAAAAAATCCAAATCAAGAAAACTAACACAAAACAGCCCCAAAACTCCGTTTTCTGAAAGAATGTACCTAAATTGTTATCTCAAGTAGGAATTAAAATTTCTCTTTTCTTCTGTCCAATTCAAGCAGTTTTGGTCACTGAAATTTTTGAGACTGAAATCAACAGAGAAAGGTCTCTCTCTCTCTCTCTCTCTCTCGCCCTCCCTCCCTCCCTCCCTGCCTCTCCCAATGTTATCAGGAGCAGACTAAAACAAACTCTGAAAAGATTCCTTTGATTTTTAAAACATTGGTTTGCCTTTTAGCAATCTATCACCACACTTACAGTCAGGATGATTAACAGCACAATTTGTTTCAGACCGACTATTGAATTCAAGAACTTAGTCATCAAAAGTTTTGGGTTGCACCAGATCATTGATCAAGAGAGTTGCAGTCAAATTGTTTCCATCACTGAATAGTACTAAATCACACACATAAGTCCATCCCAATTTAGAAGAGCACTTATGCTAAATGAAAAGTTTGATTCAATTGCCTTTGCCATCAAGGATAGAAACATACAGAATGATCATTCTAACCACCATAGCTCAGAATTCAAATGGACTCATTGAACCTGCTTAAGAATGAATTAGGCTGCAAATTATTTGCATGAATTATTGAGGAAATAATTATGAGTGGCAATTATACTGGGAAGAATTAGGCTTTGTTCAACTAGAACTCCTGAATAGAAAGAATATTCATAAGTTCATTGTTAGAAATTGTTTACCCTACCCCAATATAAACAAGTGAAATTAAATAATTACCAAATAAATGAATTTAAATTATTTTGAAAACTTTATTTTGAAATTGGAATTTTATTAATCTTAGTCGTAATTAGTAAAAACAGAAGCATATTATACACACACACGTGTGTGTGTATATATATATATATATTTATATCTCATCTACATGTAAACAAGACAAGAGGACAGGACATAAGTATACATTTTGTTTTGCCTTAGTGAATAAATATAATTTGAAAGGTTCTGTTTCTAGAAAGCCAAAAGAATAAACACACGCATTTTGCTTGTGTTTATTCTTTTGTTTGTGAATCTGATCAAAATCTTTCAAAAGCAGATCTTGAACAGACTATACTTACTTAATTTGCTTAATCTTTGAGCAATTTATCCTTAATCATCAGGTAATTTTCTGCATTTAACCCAAGGATTTGTTTATTATTTTTCACAATTGCCTTTGTAAGAATTTGAGAGATCTTTGTAAAGCAAAAAGTTTTCAGCTGCAGAGTTATTTTATTCGGGTTTTTTTTTCACTGAACTGAAGTCAATAGAAGCTGCTTTGAAATCAAAACATTTCTTCAGGGCAATAAAGCTTCATTTATTGTTTGGAGCAGTGCAACTTTGACTAACTTTGATCATCTTGTAAATACATGGGGCAAAAAACTTTGCAACAAAAGTACAAGGACAGAAAACCAGAAGGAGTAAATGGAAATAGATAGCTCACTACAGAGCATCTGGTTTCATGCATCAGTAGTCTTGGCAGGGGAGGGTGAACCTAAGAAATATCTTTTTCCCATCTCTCCATCCCTATTGGTGCCAGCCTAGCACAAATCAACCCTCCTACATATGTATCAATGTAAACTTATGGGACCAATGATGTAGGCAAAAAATAAAACCTCTCTTTTGGAGATTAATTACTAAAAAATATTTAATTAAATTAAATTTACAAACTCAAGTTAGAGAAAAAATTGGCAGAGGCTGAATCCAGGAGTGGTAGGAGGATGGGAAGCCCCGGCACTGAGCAGCTGCAAGGACAAAGGTTTGCCAGGAGGAGAGTCACTTGGGTAAAGCAGATGCTCAGTGAGCTCATTTTGCTTTGTGCTTGTGGGGGCACTTCAGAAGAGCTTGGCAATTCCTCAGGAAAAGAAAATGGCCATGAAAGGATTCCCTGAGAGGCTTCAGTCAGACAAAAACTAAGGCTCGGCTGTGGTGCAATGACTGAAGAGGAGAGTCGTCAGGGATTATTAATTTACTGACCCATGGAGTAGAAGACATAAATGATTTAATCACAGTATGACCCTCTCATATTCCCTCATTAAGAAATGATACATAGGCTTACACACCACTGGAAGATGACAAACATTGCTATTCCACAGACAGAAATCCAAATAAAACACTCATTCCCTGACACTTTGGAAGGCTAACTGGAAGATTTATGATCACTATTAAGTTTAGAACTGCTAAATAGAATAGTTGCTTCATTAGTATGCAAAAAAAAATTGCTAAGCGTATTTTTGTTATGGTGCCAGCAATGAGAAGATCTTATTTTCTTTTTTTTCTAAAACAAATACAGTGTGGCCAAAGTGCTACTATTTATTTTAGAGACATGGGGTACGTAAAGATTATCCTAATTCTGGCCTTGTTCTCAGGAATTGGTTAATGAGGTAATATACCATTCCTGGACCAGAGAAGAATTGATTTCTGGTGAAATCTTAGAGGACTATTTCTCTGTGTCAGTCCTTTTTCTGGTGCTAATTTTTCTATGTTAGTAGGAATGCTACTACTTTGTGACAATTTTTCATTCTGTTTGTATATTTGTTTTTTGCTATTTATTGTTCATTTTGTTTGTTTAGGTGCTGATGAGAATCTAGAGGAGAAACAATGAGCAGTTCATGATAAACAGGCAACTCTCATTGTAAATATAAAGGCCGAAAGAATGACGAACCAGTGGAAACTTTTCCAAAGAAGGAAAGGAAATATGTATTTCACCAGCTTCAGGAGATCCAGCGTCACACAGCTGTCCCTCCAGGACGTTTATTAAGGCGATAGTATTCTGAGAGCCCCCTGGATTTGCCAGCACATTCCAGTTCTTGGCATTTCCAGAATTTGAATGAAGCTGATATAGCACTTACTGATCATCAAAATATCATAACATCTTTAGAGTGAACAATCTTGTGATCAATACTTTGTCAGGAAAGAACACAGCAATCACTCTGTCAGAGAAGAAACTTCCAGGAGATGTCTGAGAACATATTTTCAGACAAAAATAAAAAGTATCTATAAGGACAAGAAGTGGTGAAGTGATAGATGTACAGACACACATACATACAATGCTGCAGCAAAGAAAACAGGCGTTAAGAACCTTGTCCTTGTCAGGTGCAAGATGATGAACTAGATGTGGATGAGTCATGGTTTTCTCCCCAGTCTGCATCAAAGGTCAATGTACCAGCTTCTGTTGTGTGCTTCCAGTTAGCAAAATCACTGAGAGAAAACCAAGCTTTGGCAGTCATCTCAAAGGAAGGCAGATATTATTTGCATGGACTCTGCTACCTGCAGGAATAACCACGATTAGCAGGTACTCCTGGGTTTGGCAGAGGGAACAGATTCTGCAGTACTGATAAGGTAACTGTGGCTATGGGGATTGAGACAGGCAGTTGAAACTGCTCAGCTTCCACTCCTTTTCAAGGTTAGTGCCTCTACAGGCAAGCAAAAGCTACGGGGAAGGAAACATTTCTTTCTTTCACAGAATGGAATCTTTGCAAATTGGACAACCATAGGAACTTTTGCCAAGATGACCTTCTGAAACTACAGAATTTCACATGTTCTTTGCTAGTGTCTAAAAGGGCGTGAAGTGTTAAAATTGAAGCATAGTTGTTGCAATCTACTTTTTTTTATGCTAAGAAGTGAAAGATACTCAAGCCAGATGCCATCAAAAAATTATCTCTTCTGACAAGTATTGCATGAAAGCTATCATGCAAAAAGTTGAAGATGATCTTTGTAGCGTGAATCCACTGGGCTGAATCTAAAGAATTTGGACTGACAACTGAAGCAAAAAGGAATTTGTACATTGGTAAGGCAATTCACTCCCTAGGATCCAAAGCAGTCCTGCAGTTTAGGAAAGCAGCTTTCTCTGTTCCTGCCAAATCACCAAATGCACATTAGTGATACATTCAAGGGCACAGAGATCAACAAGAGAGAAACATTTACGAGCCAGAACTACTATCATGTAGGGACAAATTGTGTGCAAGATCTCTTTAGTGAGGATGTGGAGGAAGAGGGAGGGAATGATGTGGTTCAAACTATGGATATTGCGGAGAAGAAAGAGACCAGGATGGGATGGATGGGGCTAAACACATATATGTGAAAATCTGGATGTCTATGTCTAAACTTATCATCTAGGTACATCTAGAGTATGATTAATTTGTCCTCAAGGAGCTGTCTAAACCAGACTACATGACACATGTCCTGTAAGTGCCTTTTTCCCTGCTGCCCCAAGGGTAACCAAAGCTGTCGAGTTCAGGTATAGATGACTACACTGTAGACATTTAACCAGCCAGGAAGTCCCTTGTTCCTATCTTAAGATAACTTATATCTTCATCAAAGCAAAGTGTTGTATTATTTGTCTGGTATACTTTGAGAGAGAATATGTTTAGCTGTTACTAAGGACTTTTATTTTTACTATGCAATATTTAAAGTTTTGGTGGTAATGTTATAATAATTTTCTTTAATTACCAAAGGGAAGTATTCTGTCATTTTAAGGATAACTACCAAACTACAATTTGTTCTTCCAAAAGAAGGCTTCAGCTCTAAATATTTTAAAAAATACACCATTACAGTTTGCAAAATTAGATAATGGGAATTCCTATTTTAAAAGAATTTTAAAAGAAAACATTTTTTCTTTTAAAATATTTTTTTACTGTCTGTTAATATCATTCACAGACATTCAGAGAGGGAGACTTCCTTTCCTGTTAAGACTGCATTTTTTGTTAAGGCACCTGTTATCTCTTCTTCCTTCTTTGCCTGGAATGGGCAACAGCAGATGACTAGCAAAATGCTAAAAAATATAGGGTAAACCACCATTTTCATAGGCATGACTAAAAGCTAAGGAGACCCATTATATATAAAATACAACAGAAACTTTCCTTGCTTTTTTGGAACACTTTGTTGTTGAGAGTTGGCAAGAAGCCCAGAGCATTTTTCTCCCTGTCCATCAACAAGTGTCAAAAAAAAACATCTCTGTTCTCTGTCTTTCATTTTTTCAGCAAGGATTTATGGAAAATGTCTTGCAACCTCCTCAAAGGCACAAATGGGGATTGGCTGGGAAGTCAGGACTGTGGAGCCTACTACCTACATATACTAAATGTAGGCTTCTTTCTAAGGTCTTTGAGGATCAAAGAACAGGTTTTACAGTGAGAAACTTGACAGGATCAGACTGTTTAGTGTATCACAAGGAGCATGACTGGTAGCTTGATGCCTATGCCTAAGTACCTTTACCAGGTAATAAAATCTGGATACACAAGAAATTTTAAATCTAGTGGAGAAAGGCATATTTGGAAGAGTAGATATATTTGGTAGCTGAAGCTATACACATTACAATGAGAAATTATACACACATGTTTAAATGTAAGGCAGTTTCCCATTAAAATGGATAACCAAGAGGGGATCAAGATCCTTCATCTCTTGGGGTTTTCAATCTCAGCCTTATTTATCCTTCTGAAAGCTGTGCTTTAGTCAAACAAGTTGCTTTCATACATAGATGACTACATGAAATGCAGTGGCTTGTGAAAATGGTCAGACCTGATGAAGTAAAACTCCTTGTTCTTACATGTAATGAGTGCACGAAGTTACTCAGTTGTGCAAAGTTATTGTACATTATTACTGCACAGGAAGGTTAACGTTCACCTTGCATAGCCTCTGGAATCCCATCCAGTCTGTGTAAATTAGAGACAGTGATTTTTTTTTTCCTTTCTGCTCAAGGAAAATGTATTTGTCTAAGATCAAGCTGATTGATAACTTCAGAATTTCTGTTTCCTTATTATTTATCGAAAAGCACTTCACAGAACTTTTTATGAAGATTGCTATCTCCTAGCCCTAGAAGAAACTCAGGTATCATTATCTCACTTTCTGGTCCAATAAATGTAGAGATGAGCAGACACATGCAACAGGGTGGAAATCCCTGATACAGGTGACTTAAATCCTACTTACAAACACAGGTGCTTTTCAGACGGATTATACGAGACCCATGTACCCTACTTTGCTTTGTGTGATCCAGGCTCTTCATTCCACACTGTACCCTTCCAGAAAGCCAGAATTTCTTGCCTTCATGATCCTTCTGCTCCTTACTAACAGCAGTGTAGGTAATATACCTTCTTTGAGGTACTCACCCTTATTATAGGAATTTTCATCTCAAATTAGAGCTATATCTCCAACAAGCTTAATGAACAAGGAGAGATATG